>JACVTC010000145.1:12500-87500 GCA_016946835.1 Neocallimastix lanati (nom. inval.)
CTATTTATTTTATTTTATTTTATTTTATTTTATTTTATTTTATTTTATTTTATTTTATTTTATTTTATTTTATTTTATTTTATTTTATTTTATTTTATTTTATTTTATTTTATTTTATTTTATTTTATTTTATTTTATTTTATTTTATTTTATTTTATTTTATTTTATTTTATTTTATTTTATTTTATTTTATTTTATTTTATTTTATTTTATTTTATTTTATTTTATTTTATTTAATCTGTACTTTATATTCATATTCTACTATTTATTTTATTTTATTTTATTTTATTTTATTTTATTAAATTATATAAATTTTTACTTTTATTTTCTTTTTTTTAAAATCAAATATAATTTTTTTTTATTTTTTATTTTAATATATTTAAGACTAGGAAGAAAATGAGAAAATACAATTCATTTTCTTTCTTTATTAATTATTAAAAAAAATATAAATATATTATATGAGTGTAAAAAAGCATTATATATATGTTAAGATAAAAAAATATATTTACAATATATATCAAATATAAAAAAAATGTACAATATATATCAAATAAAATTTAATAACGTTA
Organism: Neocallimastix lanati (nom. inval.); assembly: GCA_016946835.1. Taxonomy (NCBI): domain Eukaryota; kingdom Fungi; phylum Neocallimastigomycota; class Neocallimastigomycetes; order Neocallimastigales; family Neocallimastigaceae; genus Neocallimastix; species Neocallimastix lanati (nom. inval.). The sequence continues at coordinate 13,070 of JACVTC010000145.1, forward strand.
ATGTAATACAATGAATATAAAGAGAAATTTTAATGAATGGAATAGTATTATGATATGAGTAGAAGTCATTTCGACATAAATATTTAATAAAATAAAACAAAAAATTAATATCTGTAAAGTAGATAGTGTGGAGATTACTAAACTCTCCCTCAAACCAAAGGAAATATTATCAGAAGACTCAATTTCTGCAGAATCGAAAATGTATTTCTATTTGTTTAAAATATACTATGAGGACTAGTAATAGAGGTTCCTCTTTGCCACATCGGTTCGATATTGACTTTCTTCGTTGTGAAGAGTTTTTTACTACATTAATCAAAAAGTAACTCAAGAGAGCTACTAAAGACTAGTATAGTGCTGTTAATGTAATATGCGAATTTAATTATATGGAGCATTAGATCAAGAACTCTTTAATAGAAATTCTTTTAAATTTAAATATAGAAAATAAAAAAAAATAATAAAGTATAATAGTATAAAAATATAAATATAAAAGAAATCATATATATATAATTATATAAAAAATAATCAGAATTAATTTTTTAAATTATATGTATTTTATTCCAAAAAAAAATCAAGTATTCCAAGTTCTCAAAAACTCCTTTTACAAAATAAGTTATATAAATATAAATTTAAAATACTTGCCAATGAAATTTCTTCGTATTAAGGAATCATTTTTACATTGAGAATTAATTCCCCTAGTAGGCGAAATTTCAAACTTGTTTTAAAGTAAGAAAAAATCGAGTTAACTATCTTTTTTTTTTTTTTTTTTAGACTTAGAGAAAACTTGATTTAATTTATAATAATAATAAAATTAAATGATTTTAATAAAAAAAAATAAAATAAATGAAATAAAATATTATATATTATAAAATTATGAAAGTGCGTTAGAAGCAATAGCTTCTAACTTTTCCCATTCCTCAATGATAACACCACGTCCATTATTGTGAGTAATAATTTCAGTATTAGTGTTATCTAACGAATCTGTATTAGTTTTTTCACCGGGAGGTGAAAATCCATACCTTATCATTTCGACGTCGACGCTCTTGTCAACGGTAGATTCAACGGAATACCATTTCATCATCAAACTAAAAGATCGACAAATTAATGGTATTACGTTTGTTAGAAACTCCGCAATCCCCACAAAATACGGAACAATCGACGAAGTTGTACTTTGTTTAAAAATATTGTCAACTAATTGTCTTTGTTCCCCATCATTAACTTTAATTTTTTCATATATTGAATGCCCATCAAGAAGAGCACTCAATATAAAGTAATAAATATTATTATCATAATCCTTTTCTGAATCTAAAAAAAATATCCAAGGATTTTTGTTCAATTATCATTGCAAACTTCAATAAGAGATCATCTAGAAAAGGTAAAGATTTATTTCTGTAATTTTCCAATTCTTTACAGGCAAAGATCCAGTGAGAAAATCTAGGTACACTAACACCACAACAAGGGCAACATTTAGGGCAATCTTCTGAGACGATTTTTCTTTTAATGGAAATACTAATGTCAAATTTAAAACCACACCTAATACGAGAAATCCAAAAGAATCCCAACTGATACTTAGGATATTGAAATGTTAAGTTTCTGATTTCTGAAATAAATCCAAAATCATTCTCCTTGTAAATAATTGCTTTTTTAGCTTTTGAGGGTTTGAAAACATCTCTTTCCCAATTAAAACTTTTTTATTTCACTTGTTCTCTTACCATTTAATTTCTTATCCAAAGTCCTTGATTCTTTAGTCCATGAGTAATGTGACATAGTAGGAATATTATTAGTGAGATGATTAATAATACATGATGAATTTTTCCATTTTCTAAAGCATCGTAAATTGAGATATAGCACAGACAGCTAAAAGAGGAGGTATTCTCAATTCAAGAGTAATATCATAGAGGCTAACAGAAGAATTGCGAGATTTAAATCCGTAACTCCAATAAAGTCCTCTATTAATAATTTTTTGAGCTTTAGAACATCTGCTCTTATTTGAACCAAAGAGAGGAGCATAATATATAACAAGACTAAGAATTAACCAAATTAAAACATATTTCTTCAATGGGAGAGGAATAGATTTATTAATAAGAAATCGAAAGTAAAAATTTAACTTGACATTTAAATTACTGTTTAATTTGGATTGTATAGGTTTCAATGATAAAAATTCATCAAAAGGAATACCAAGATAAGTATAGTTGTCAGTTTTAGGTAATTTGTTACTACCAATAAAGAAAGATGGATCTTCATAATTTATCGGTTTAACAAAGTTAATCGGTTTCACAACAAGAGTAGCACACTAATTAATTCCAAAAGTCATTTCATTTTTATTAGCCCATTCATGAACTTTATTCAAAATTTTCTTAAGAGATTGTTTAGATGGAGCAACTAAAACATTATCATCCGCAAAAAGTCCACCACAACAATATTGAGAATCTAAATATACACCATACTTATCACAATTATCCAATACATCATTAATGAACAAATTGAATAATAATAATAATAATAATAATAATAATAATAATAATAATAATAATAATAATAATAATAATAATAATAATAATAATAATAATAATAATAATAATAATAATAATAATAAAAAATAGATAAAAAAATATTTTTTTTAATATATATAATAAAATAAAAATAAAAGAGAAAGTAAATTCCCCTTAAATAGTATATAAAAAAATTGGTGTTGAATATATGAAAGCTTGAAACATATAATTGTTCTTGATGATTTAATAGTTTTTAGATTTTGTAAATAATTGATTTTATCCTTGTATTGCTGATATAATATTTATAAATTTACACAAGGGTTAGAAATTTATTGATACAAAATTACTTGTATATACTGTTAAAAATGAATAATTGTTTCTTTTTATCTTTTGATTGATTGTAATTCTTTCAATTAATAAAGCTCTTTAAGACTTTAAAAATTATCTGTTCAATAATCATAAATTAGCTAAAAGTATATTTTAAAAAAGAAAAATATTAGTAGAGAAATACTATAAAAAATATTCCCATCCGTTAAATAATGTCTTAAACACAATCTTTGGAGTGAATCAATCTCCTACATTTCCATTTTACAATAACTACATGAAAGTATAAATAATACTATAGAAAAATACATATACAAAATAATGCTATAGTAAAAAATACAATAGATTCATTACAATGATAATATGTAGAAACTACATGATATTATTAATTATACAACTCCAATGTTACTATATATCCAGTTTAAAACAATATAAAACATCAAGTTCACTTTCTACAGTCTTCCAGCATTCCAGTTTTCTCTCTTCGTATTAGAAGCCACTTTAGAAAGGATAACCATCGATTATCATCAGAATCACAGAAAGCTGTAATTAGTACACCTGATATAGGCTATTCCTTTTCCATCAACCCTCTATAGACCTGGAAAAACCCAGTATCGAATTGTAGCCAATCTAAAGTTGAAATTCCCCCAAGAAGGAATGTATAAATATACCCGTTTATAAAATTTTCATATTCCTAAAATTAATGCACCTTTTTTTTTTTTTTTTTTATAGCCGCAATTATTGCGAACTTTAATCTTTATTAATTTATTCTTATAAAAAATACATGAATATTTTTAATTTTAATAAAAAATAAAAAAAGCACAGAATTAATAAAATAAATAAATATTATTTGTTCCAATCTGAACATAATAATAATTGAAATAATGAAATAAAAAGTAATAATCATAAATAAGTGTATAAATAAATTCAGAAAAAAATTCATATGCAACAAACCTCACCTCCTTATGGATTAGGGTTTGAATTGACTATCTGAAAGAAATTATGGTCTTCTCCTTCAGAGGCATTGGCCCTGCTAGCCTGTCTTACTGCATTTTCAGCGTTGACGCTCCTGGTTAGTTTGCACTTATACTTTCGGAATAGTAACCCTTGCCGAGTACAAGCCCGAGGCATAATTTCTGTAAAGAGAGCTGCAGATCTCACCAAGAATGGCGTTTTTGAATAATCACCAGAAATGATTTGGTTCTTAAACAAAATATTTCATTCCTTTTTATAATTTAAATCTATACTTGTAATGAGTGTTTCTTAGTGGGAATATAGACATTACCAACAGAACACTTAGAGTGATTCCAGAGACTATATAGTAGTAGTACGATTCGATTTGAACCTATGGAAGACCATTGCTGGCCAATAGCAATAGGTATAATCGATTGAAGAAGTGTCGCAGTAACCACCAAGAATGGAGTATCAGAATAAGCACCTGATATCATCTGGCACTTAAATAGATCCTTCCATTCCCTTGTACTATTATTAATACTTCGACCTCCAAGAAGGAAATTAAACACTTTTTCACACACACTAGAATCAACATACACATTATTTTTCAATACTATTACTAACATTACTAAAAATACTATTACTAATATTACTATAACTATTATTACTATTACTATTATTACTATTACTATTAATACTGTTGTTATTATCATTATTACTATTAACAATATCATTTGTTAGGTTGCCACGGTTAAAAAATCATTATATAAAAATAAAATTTTATCATTAACTTCACTACGAATATGACTGAAAAATGGACAATCAATTACCCAATGCCTTATCCATTGTTTATTACTTTTACAACAGGGACAAAAATTAGGACACATTTGATCTATTATTTTTGCAGCTTTAGCAATCCTAGCATCTAATCTATATCCGCTTCGTACCAACTTAAAAGATAAAAGGTAGGATTACTATTATAAAGAAATCTAGAAACTTCCCCTCGTACTACTAGACTGACACATTTATTGATACCAAATTACATTTCATTATTTCTAGCTCATTTACTAGCAAACTTTAACAATTTCTTAAGTTGGGATCTTGTCGGAGCACATTTTTTTTTTTTTTTTTTTTTTAGACAGGGAAGATAATTTTTTTTTTTTTAGACAGGGAAGAGAATACACTTCCAAAACTTTATTAAATTTTATTTTAAAAAATACATGTAAGTGAAAAGTACATTTCAAATTAAAAATAAAAAATTTAAAAAATATTTTTTTTTTTTTTTTTTAGACTAGGAATAAACTTTATTTAATAATATTTTTTTAAAAAATACATGAAGTTTAAATACATGAAATTTTTTTTTTTTATTTTTTTTATTTTTTTTATTTTTTTTTTTTATATTAATATTAAAAAACTACGTTATGAGATTCGAGGACGAAATGGCCTCTAACTCTTCCCATTCATCGAAGATAACTCCATGTGGATGAAAATTATCATTCGAATCTGTATCAGAATTTCTTCTTTGCCTTATCGTTACGACGTCGACGCTCTTGACAACGGTAGGTCTAACACTATACAAATCGATCATGGTGTAAAAATCACCAATCACAATAGGCATAACGTTAGTAAGGAATTCCGCAAGCCCCACAAAATATGAAATCGGGAAAGAAGACTCGTTCGAAGGTGATTGAAAAATATTATTAATATATCGCCTTCTTTCCCCCGAGCCGATCTTTAAGATTTCAAATACTGCATTTCCGCCAAGAAGGAGACACAGCACGTAAAAATTGATATTATCATCAAAATCTTCCTCTTTATCATCAGGAATGTTCAATGATTTCTCATAAACAATAAGAGAAAAATTAATAAAAATTTCATCAACAAAGGGAATGAAATGTTGCCTAAATTCTTCAAATTTAGGACATAAAAGTATCCAGTGTGTAAAACTAGGAATGCTGTTACTCTCACCACAACAAGGGCAGTATGTTGGGCAATTTTCTGATACTAGATTACTTTTAACATACGTTTTTACATCAAATTTGAATCCACATTTAATTCGTCCAATCCAAAAAAATCCAAGAGAAAATTGTGAAAATTTAAGTGATAGACGTTGAATAAATTTTTTAAAACCAAATTTAAATTTCTTGTATTTTGTAGATCTGATCGCAGGAGTGCTTGAATAATGAATATTTTCCCAGTAAAACTTCCTTATTTCTCCAGGAAGTTTATTACTGTGCTTGTGTACTGCTAAACTCCGTGCTTTTTTCGTCCATGAATAGTGAGAGAGTGTAGGTATATTTTTGACTAAATGAGAAATAATACAAGAACAATCTTTCCACTTTATAAAGCATCGAATCATCGCCTTAGCACAAAAACTAGCTATAGGAGGTATAGAAAGTTCCTTAGACATATTGTAAATTGAAGTATTGGAGGTTTTATTTTTAAACCCGAAACTCCAATACAAACCTCGATTAAAAGCAGTTTGAGCTTTTTCAGTATTCTTTTTATTTGAACCAAGTAAGGGAGCATAATAAAGAACTGAACTAAGGACAAAAGAAACTAGTATACGAGTTTTAAAGTAGAAAGGAACATTCCTATTGGTTAAAAATCTAAAGAAAGAGTTAACTGTATAATTAATTTTATTATTCATCTTAGCAATAATAGGTTTTAAATCCAACGATTCATTAAAAGGTATACCAAGATATGTATATTGATTAGTGCTTGGTATATAGTTCATACCAAGTCTAAAAGTAGGATTTTCATAATGTCTTGAAGGTATAAAATTCTTTGGTTTAACAACTAGTGTAGCGCATTTATTGATTCCAAAGGTCATTTCATTTTTAATACCCCAATCATGAGCGATATTCAAAAGGTTTTTAAGTGAAGATTTTGTAGGAGCTAATAATACAATATCATCAGCAAATAATCCACCACAACACTTTTTCTTTTCAGTAATCACACCATAACTTTTACACTTATCAAAAATATCATTGATAAATATATTGAATAAAATAGGAGAGAGAGGACACCCTTGGCGAACACCACGGTGTATTGGAAATTCTTTTGAAAGTTTACCATTAAAGTTTGCACGAGCTTTCGAGGTAAGGTATAGATTAGTAATGAATTGAAGGCATTTACCACGAATACCAAGATTATTTAGTTTAGTAAGTATATTGTAAATTGGAACTGAATCATAAGCTTTTTTAAGGTCAAGAAAGGCAAGAAAGGTAAATTTATCCTTAAATTTTCTTCTTTGACAAATTTCACGAATGGATACAAATAAACTAATACATTCTTCTTTATTTCTAAAACCAAACTGTTCTGGTCTAATTATTCCATTAGAAAAAGCATAGTCCGATATTCTTTTAGTGACAATTTTTGATAGAATTTTTAAACCTACATTGATGAGTGAAATACCACGATAATTATTACAATCTGAAAGATCCCCTTTTTTAGGAATAGAAACAATAGAAGCAGAGTTCCATTCATTAGGAAAGTCACCATCCCAAATTTTATTAAAAAGTAATAACAGACACTTTGCACAATCGGAATAAGTAACCTCTTGATTAGAGTCATCCTGAGAAGAAGTACTACTCTCAGAATTAAAAAATGCTTTAAAAAATTCTGTAGGTATACCATCAGGACCAGGTGCTTTGTTATTTTTCATTGAAAGAACAGTTGAATGAATTTCTGACATGGAAATAGGTTGATTAATATCCCATGATTCCTGAGGAGTAGAAGAATTATTAAGTATTCCTTTCCAATAATTTTCATTAAGACTGTGACCAGTTATATCAGAAGCAAGTTCTTCATAGTGTTCTGCAAAACGATTGAGTTGATCTTCTTGGGATACTAGAACATTACCTTCTTTATCTTTAATGTATACAGGTGATTGGGAAGGAGAGTAAGAAGGTTTAGAAATTTTCTTAAGTCCAGACCAACCACGCTGGGCATCATTTTTTAAGAAACATTCGCCGATGGAATGAATCAAATTTTTAAATCTAATATTCCTAATATTTCTTTTAATACAAATGATATAATCAGAAAGAACTCTATATTCTTTTGAGAGATCACAAAATTCTTGAAGATTTGACAAATCATTACTAAGTTTAAAATTTTTAATCCTTTTATAAAATAAATGTTTTTCATGTGATAATTTCTTAATATAAGCAGGACAATGGAACGCTGAACCCTGTAAATTTGTAGGAACTCTTGCTTGAATGTCATCGCCTATTTTATTAGCTGTGTCAAGAAGTTTTTTAACCATTGTATTAGAGTCTAGATTATCATTATGTTCAAATTCATCCAGTAAACATGTGAATTTATTATGAGAGAAGATTGCTTCACGTTTATCCCTACAAATTCGATTAGACCACTTAATTTGTTTATCCCGAGGGGGAGTAACAAAACCATCAGGAGATATTTTTTTACAAGAAAGAATAAGTGGTAAATGGTCAGAGATGTCATTAAAAGAGTAGCATACAGAAGCAATATTCAAATAATTTCTTAATTTATCGTTCACTACTATAAAATCAATACAAGAATTCTTTCCACCATTAGACCAAGTAAATTGATGACCAACCATATCCATAACAAACCATTGAGGGGAAATTCTAAGAATAAGATCTTTGAGTTGTTGCTTAGTCATGTTGAAATCACCAACAATAGCCGAAGGGTTATTCTGATGGTTCTTGAGCCAATTAGCCAAATCAGTTTCTGCTTTTTCTCTAGAGTCTTTGTGTTTTTTGCTAGGGATGTAAATGTTCCCTAAAGAACATCTGACACCCCAAAAAGAGAATATATTTACTGAGAGTATATATCTATATTCAAAATCATCATTAGTGAATTGGCAGGAGGAGTGCACACCTATATAAAGGCCCCTCATACCAGGGATTTTTTTGTCCGCACGTCTCAGTACTGTTCTATAATGATTAAGGAATGGATATGAGTTAGAAAAGGAGTTAAGGAATGAACTATTACCGACTTCTTGAAGACAAATACAAATAGGATTAAAGATTGAATTAAAATTGGTAAGTCCGTCACGTTTTTCAGAATTCCAACCATTTATGTTCCAGCTAATACAGAGGTTGAAATATTTAGTATTCGAGAAAGGGTTAGCATACAGGAGGCTTTCAGAGATGGGGATTGAGGGTTCAGAATAATACCTGGTTCTATTATGATTAACATTGCTAAATGTGCGTATCCTTGAAGTAATCTTCCATTTTATTCTTTTAACAGGTAAGTGCTTAGTAATCAAATAAATAACCTTCAAATAATCAGTACAATTATTATAGTTAACTCTTAGGATGAAGTAGTTTTCCATATTAATATAGTGTTTTTTAACGATTCCATGAACAACTTCATTACAATTTGATATCTTTTTGCTTAAAAATTCCCATAGTCTACTTTCAGTCATTTAAAAAATAAAAAAATAAAAAAGCTCGAAAATATTATGTATTTCGACAAGTTGTACTATGCGGGAATTTTTCCCTTCCTAACAAATAAAAAAGAAATAAAACCTATAGAAGTAACATCTTTAAAATAGATAGTGTGGTGTTGTCGGAGCACATAACACAATGTCATCTACAAAAAGACATTAGTACACCTGATATAGGGGCTTATTCCTTTTCCATCAACCCCTCAACAATCATTATTTAGTTACAATACTATTATTTTCACAATTACTAAATTAATATTTCCTATTTTCACTATTAATACTTATTACACTATTAATAACAATATTAATTCTATTGTTATTATTATTAATGACATTCTCTTCATTACTAGTTATCAGAATCATATACTAGTTTTTTTTTTTTTTTAAAAAAAAAAAAATAAAAAATAAAAAAGATAAAATAATACATATAAAAAAAAAAAAATTTGGTTTTTATATTATAAAAAAGAATAGAAATTTTTTATTAAGACGAATATTTTTTTTTTTGTTTGTTTGTTTGTTTTTTCTCTAAATTTTTGATTTAATTTATTTTTATTTTAAAAAAAATAATATATTATTATATATATAAATTTTATTTTATTACTAATTTTTATTTAAATTCGCAATTTTTAATTTTAATTTTTAATTACAAAATAAATAAAAAATAATAATAATAATAATAATAATAATAATAAATTAATTGGTTTTCTTTCTTCAATATTTATAATTTTTTTTTTTTTTTTTTATTATATTATTTAAAGACTTTGTTTTAGATACTCAATATTTTATGTTTTTTCTTTTTTTTTTTAATATTTCTTTTTTGTATTTTGTTTCTTTACATTTTGAAAAGAAATCCATACGAAAAAAAAATATATATATATTTATTATATATAATATATATATTATATATATTTTATGTAATTAAAAATGTACTAAATTTTTTTAATTATCTTTTGGCATAAATTAAATATGGTTCCTCTTTTTTTTTTAAAAAAACTTCAATTTATTTAAGTTAAAAAAAAAAAAAAAAAAAAAAAAAAGAGGATTAAGCTTTTAATAAGAAATCTAGTTCCAGTTATCAATTCTCATAGTACCATTCTTTTGGAGGTTTAAGGTCATCTTGAAAGCCTTGTCAAGTAATTGTGGTTCATGAGCAGCCTTACGCTTAAGACAAGCATCGTAAGCAAGATCATAGTATTCATGAAGAATTGGACGGTAAACTGGATGAGCACAGTTATCAATAATCTTGTTAACACGTTGTCTTGGAGCTAAACCACGAATATCAGCAAGACCAACATCAGTAACTAAGACATCAATATCATGTTCTGGGTGATCACAGTGGGTAACCATTGGAACAACAGTAGTAATACCGAACTTATCGTTCTTACTCTTTCTGCAAGCTGGACCATGGACAATAGAATACTTAGAGTTACGAAGGAAATCACCAGAACCACCAATACCATTGATCATACGAGTACCCATAACACAGGTAGAGTTAACTTGACCGTAAATATCGAATTCAACTGGAGTGTTCATAGCAATAACACCAAGACGTCTAATTAATTCTGGAGAGTTAGAAATGTGTTGGGAACGAAGAGTAATCTTTGGAGCGTAACTGTCCTTGTTACTGTAGAATCTCTTGAAACCATCTGGAGAAAGACGAATGGAAGTGGCAGAAGCGTGGTCAAGCTTACCTTGATCGAAGAAATCAAGGAAACTATCTTGTAAAACTTCAGTGAAGACAGTAACGTGTTCATATGGTGAATTAACAAGACCAGAAACAACAGCATTAGCAACATTACCAATACCAGATTGAAGTGGGTAAAGACTGTTTGGCATACGACCAGCTTTAACTTCAACGTTGAAGAAATCAATAATGTGATCAGCAATAGCTTGAGACTTGGCATCTGGCTTACTGTTCTTTGGAGTCTTATCTGGGGTAGTTGATTCAACAATAGCAACAACCTTGTTTAAATCGCACTTAATACCCTTAGTACCGATTCTGTCACCAACTTTTTTGATCATAAGTGGACCACAGTTTGGTGGGTTTTCAGTTTCAATATCATGCATACCTTCGAAAGATGGTTCAGCAGTATTAATTTCGATAATAAGCTTCTTAGCAACCTTAGCTATGATGTTAGAACTACCAACAGAAGCAGTTGGAATAATCATACCATCTTCAGTAATGGCAGAGGCTTCAAGAACACCAACATCGAGTGGCCATTCTGGATCAACCTTCTTATCTAAAGCGTAATAACCATATAATAAATCCATTGGGAATTTGGAAAGGTGAGTATCAGCAAAGTTAGTCTTACCAGTATTAATGCAAGTCTTTACATCCTTAGCGTTTTGGAATGGAGCTTGGAACTTAAGCATATTTAATTTAGCTAATCTGTTGTGAGTGGAGGCACCAGCAGAAGCACCAATAACTAAACTAATACCGAATTTATCCTTAAGATTCTTCTTTTCAACCATTTGAGCCATCATTTCTGGAACAACCTAATAAAAATATATAAATATAAATTTTTAATAAAAAATATATACAATATTAACCTTTTTCCAAAATAGCAAATTTAAAAATATCTATTACAAGCAATTACATATTAATTATTTTCATTCTTATTAAATTTATTTCTTTATAAAATTTAAATTTAAGTTTTATAATTACTTCAAACTATCTATATAATAAACAAATATAAATATGTTTAATAATGATAAAGTATATACATTTCTTTTATTACTTTCATTATTTAACATTAATCATATTTATTTTTAATAAAGTATAATTTAATACTCTATTCAATCACTAAAATAAAATAAAACAAAATAATTATAATTATAATAAATAATAGAAAAAGAAAATACAAGATAAAAATATAAAAAATACTATAAAAAAAAATTACACCCATTCATTTTTTTTAAAAAAAAATTCTTTTATCTTGTATTAATTTTTGTATATTATTTACCTTTGGATAACCAACACCGGTGAAACCAGACCAACCCATATGCATATCATTGAAGACATGTTGAGTAATATCATCAGCATTGTAAGTAACTTTTTCAAGCATAGATGGTAATCTAATACGTTCCTTAATAGCTTCAGACATAGAAGCTAAACCTCTTTGACAACCAGCAACGGTAGTCTTCTTGATTAAATTATTGGATGATTGATTTAATAAAGCTTGCATCTTTATATTAAATAATATAAATAGTTAATGTGAAGAAAAAAAAAAAGTTTTTTTAAACATATATATATAATTTTTTTTTACATTTAGACAATAATCCAATAATAATTACAATATATTAAATATTATATTACAATATATGAAACCATTTATATACATTTTATTTAATATTTTAATTGTAAAAAAATATTATATAAAAAATTTATTTTTAAATCAATTGAATGATTTATATTTGTTATATATTAATAATATATTAATAATATATGAAGTAGATTAAATATTTTCTTTAAAAACAATTTTTAATAGGAAAAGGTAAAATGAATTTTTTATTGAAAAGGGAAAAAAAATTAATATAAGGAGTATTAGAATGATAAAAAAAGTTATATAAATAAATAAATATATAAATAAATATTTATAAAATAAAAAAATTTTGACTGTTTCACCTTTAAAATAATTTTATATTGAAACTATTGAAGGATAAATAGTTAAATATTAAATATTAATAAATAATAAATAATAAATAATAAATAATAATAAATAATAATTGAATAATAAATAATAAATAATGAATAGTAATAATGCATTACAATTTGAATTATGGATATTATTAAATTTACAATATATGTTTTATCTTCTATATATTTTATATATATAAGTAGTTAAGTTTTAAATTTTTATATTAGTTTCCATATAAAGAAAATCAAGAGCTTAAATATTATATATATTACTTAACAATTTTTAAACATGAAGATTTAAATGTAAAAAAACAAAATTTTAATTGAAAATAGTATATTATCTTTATATTGCAATATATTGTATTATACAGAATAATTATATATTACTATATTTGTTTTAATTATTTTTATATTTTGGTGAAAAAAATTTTTTTTAAATTTTCACATAATTAATAATAATTATAAATATAAAAATAAATAAATATAAATATAAATATAAATATAAATATAAATATAAAAATAAATAAATATAAATATAAATATAATTATAAATAAATATAAATATAAATATAAATATAAATATAAATATAAAAATAAATAAATATAAATATAAATATAAATATAAATATAAATATAAATATAAATATAAATATAAATAAATATAAATAAATATAAATATTAAAATATTGTAAAAATAAATAAAAATATAAATATAAAAATATAAAATAAAAATAAAAATAAAAATAAAAAAATAATTTAAAAATCTATTTATTTTTAATAAATTTAAAATAAGCAATCAACTGCATTAATTCTATTTTTTATAATTATTATTATAATAATTAAGAATAATAATTATAAAAAATAGAATAATATTATTAATAAAAGAGAGAATAAAAGTTTTTTTTTTTTTTGGTCATGAATAATTATAATTAAATATTCAAATCTTTATTATTATTATCTAACTTTAAAATTAAACAAAATAAAAAAAAGTATTCTATTATTATACTATTTTTTATTTTTATTATTAGTATTATTATTTGAATAATTACTAATAGAATTGTTATTGCAGTATTTCATTTTATTTAAATATAATTAAAATTTCTAATGTTATTTTTAAGGTTCATTTTTATTCTTTTTTTTTTTTAATATATATATTATACAAAAATTAGTAAATCAAACATAACTTTTAAATAAATTGTTTTTGATAAATTTAATTAGCTTCATTATGGATATTAAGATTAATTTTATTTATATTTCTGGATATTAAAATTAAAAATATTTCTTTTTAAAAAAAGTGGTTATATTTTATGCTGACATTTGTGAAAGTTACAAAGAACAATTTTATAGGGTTTAGCGAATATTAAATTTATTGGTTTACTAATAACTGTATTATAAAAAAAAAACTGAATATCAAAATATCATTATTGTTTTAAATTTTATTCATATTCTTATTGATATTGTAGTTCATTGTTTTAATATTTATTATTTATTATTTATTATTAATTATTTATTATTTATTATTTATTATTTATTATTTATTATTTATTATTATTATTATTATTTATTATTATTATTTATTATTTATTATTTATTATTTATTATTTATTATTTATTATTTATTATTTATTATTTATTATTTATTATTTATTATTTATTATTTATTATTTATTATTATTATTATTATTATTATTTATTATTTATTATTTATTATTTATTATTTATTATTTATTATTTATTATTTATTATTTATTATTTATTATTTATTATTTATTATTTATTATTTATTATTTATTATTTATTATTTATTATTTATTATTTATTATTTATTATTTATTATTTATTATTTATTATTTATTTTAATAATGTGTATTATGTTTTTTTTTTATATATATAAATTAAAATTTAAAAAAATTAATTAAATATTATGATAAATTTCATATACAGAAAATTTATATATTCTTATTAATCTACATTATATTATTATATATTATTCAATAATTAATTAAAAAAGAGACTAAATCGAAATTTTTAATTTTTATTTTTTACCGATCCGATTGAATATGATTTGCTAAAAATTTTTATAAATATAATGTAGAAAATTTTAATATATATTAAATTACATTTATGTATAAATTTAGAAAATTAAGATCATAAAAAAAAAAAAAAAAATATGAAAAATATGAAAAATTCTAATGATTCATTTCACTTTGAAATTATTAACATATTTAAAACTATATATTATCAATATAATAATATATATTAACATATATAATTTTTTATTTATTTAATTTTAGTTATTAAATATATCAATATTATTAGTGTATCTATTTATAAATTAAATAGACTGCTTAGCTATTTATATTATTTGTATTTAACATAAAGTGTTTTATATGACACATGCTTTATTCATGTGATATTATTTATATATTTATTTATGTAGATATTAATTTTTTAAAATTTCAAAAATTTTATATTATATTAAAATATAATTTTTTTGAATTATTATTCCAACAAAGAGGAGGTTAATAATGGATAACGAAAATTTTTACACTCACTACTTAAAAATTTTAAAAAATTTCAATTATTTTATACTTTATATATATATAATGTATTTTTAAAAAACTTTTTTTATTTTTTTTTATATATAAATTTCAAAAAACGTTAATGATTTATAGTATATCAGAAACTCTGTAAATCTTCAATTTTAAGATATATTTAATTAAATATTATATATAAATAAACTTTTTATTTCATTTTAATTAAATTCTATCATTTTTAATATTTTTAATATTTTTAATATTTGTAATAATTATAAAAGCTTTTTTAATCATAGTGGCAAAGTTTTAATTATTAAGAATAATTTTTATATATTTATTAAAAATTTTTTTTTCTTCCTTCCTCTTAAATTCAAAAATGTAAAATTTAAAAAAAAAATAATAAATTAAAATAAATTAAATTAAAATTAAAATATAAATATAAATATAAATATAAATATAAATATAAATATTTTTTAAGAGAATGAATATAATTGAGTATATTTTATGATTATATAATAATTTGTAACATTCTATATAAATAATAATTATATATAATTAAATAAAATTTTTATAAAGTTTTTATTATATTATAATACATATAAAACATTTCTTATAATATTAATTATTCATTTACAATTTTCATTTATAACTAATATAATCACTTTATTTACTATTAAAATTGTTATAAATATTATTAAAATTATTGTTTTAAATAGTATTATAATTTTATTATAATAATTATTATTATAATTATTATTATCTATACCTATTATAATAATAATTATATGATGCTATAATTATTTAAATTTTATTATTACTATTATTCATAATTATTATAATTGTCATTATTATTACAAATATAAATATTATCATAACTGTATAATCACTATTTCTACTATTATATATTATTATAAAGTTCAGACTACGTACATATTTTATAAAAAGTTATAGTTGTGTATATCTCTAATATATATAACAATACTGTTTAATATTTTAATTGTTCAAGGTGGTGGATTCAGAAAACATGAAAAATGACACAATAGTGTTTTTATAATTTATTATATATTTTTTATTTATGTATAATATATTATATTATTAATCATGTATATTTATTATATAAGCAAAGAAAATAAAATTAAAAATTTAATTAAACCATAAAATTGATATAATAAGGTTATATAATGAGGCTTTATGTGGCGTATCATATATAGTATACATAATGTCCATATGATATTGATAATACCTAACAATAATAATTAAAATTGAAATAATAATAATATTATTTTAGTATTTAAAATGGGATCGTGCATTTCGTAATGTGGATTATATATTTTAAGGTATTCTATACAATCATAAATAAATATATAAATAAATATTATTTTTCAAAATAAACAATAATATATTTTTCAATTAAATAAATAATGATATATTCTATTAAAATAGAATTATAAAAAATTATTTTTTTTAAAAAAACTATTTTTTCAAATATTTATTATTTATTTAATTATTATTTATTAAAAACAAGCCACTTACGAAAATACGCCACATTGAAAAATGCTTAAATGAACTAGATTCATCTAAAATAATTTGATATTATTAAGATTATATAATATGATATATTATTAATAATTAAAATCTTTACTACTAATATTATTTAAATTGGAAATAATAAAAAAATTATTTACTTTGAAATATAAAAATATAAATTTTTATTTACTTTTAAAGTATCTTTAAGTCATCCAGTTCTTATCCTGGGTTGTTAAGTCGTTGGCTTATCATACCAAAGGTCTCTGGATCGACCCCCACAAGTATCATATCTTCACGATTTTTCCCTTTGGGTTTTGCGTGAAAGGTTAGGGGTTAAACGATACTCAGGTAGGTATACTTTCTAAGTTTTCTATATTTCTAACACTATTAGAATCCCATTGCGTAAGCCTTGTCTGAGAGGATTTACAGTGTCCAGCTCCTCTGGGATGGCAAGGACGCCACCTATAGTTGGCTCTGCTTTCCCTCGAGGATCGCGTAGGGTGCTTCTATATGGAGTTTCTTTGCTTATGGGGAGTTGAGAGCGTCGACGCCGTACCGGTATGGCAGTTAATCATACACCCATATTACTATATGGGGAAGACCAAAGTCTTCAGTCTATAAAAAAAAAAAAAAAAAAATTAAAGTATCTTTAATTTGCAGGTCATAATTCGATTCAACCCTTTGACCATTTCCAGTTTAAATATGGTGGTTAGGGATATAACTAGTACGTATCACATTAGGTTAGGTTATACTGGTCTTGCTTTTAAGGAAAAGTCAGAAAATGGAGAAGCACTCCGAAAAGAAACATACTAGAAAATCCTCAACAATAATATTCATGTTAGAGCGTCAATGATGAACACTTAGTAAGACCGTCCAACAGGGACAATATCTATTTAGGCGAAAGTACACAAAAGTGTTGAAATTACCTCAACATTCACATACCAAAAAATATTCAATTTGAAGATAATAAAAATAAAAAAATAAAAACAATTTATTAATTCTTGTAACTATATATTAAGTATTAAAAGAATACAGTAATCTAAATATAAAAAACTAAAACTAAATTAAATTACATTAAAAACATATGTATATAAAACAAGATAAGTATAAATAAAAAAAAAAAAAGTGAACTATTATAATAATAATTTTTTCTACATTATAAGAGAAATATATTTATATATTTTATTATTATTATTATTATTATTTTTTTTTTTTTTTTTTATTTTATTTATTGTAAAATTTGATTAAAACTTTTAAACACTAATAAAAATGAAAATTAAAAAAAAAAAAAAAAAAAAAAAAAAAACTGAAAAATTAATACTAATTTATTTAGAAAAAATAGAACGATTATATTTATAATTATATCATAAAGTTAATTAAAATTAAAGTATTGAAATATAGAATTTTTAATAATAGAAAAATAATAATAACTTTTTTTTTTTTTTTTAATATTATTTTAAAATAAATATTAAAAATAATATTTAAAATAATTATATTTTATATAAACAAATATATGGATACTTTTTTTTTATTTTTTGATATATATTAAATTTTTTTTTTTTTTATATTATAATTTTTTGTATTATTCATTAATTTATTCAATTTATTTAATAAAAAATAAAAAATAGTGTATTTAAAATCATCCAATCAGTTATTTAAAATATTAATAATTTTTTTTTTTTGATCAATTTTGCTATATTAATATAGAAATGAAATAATAATATATTAATTATATTAGGAAATATAAAATACATTCATATAATATTATATATCTTTTTAATTTAATTTTTTTTTTTGTCCAAATATTTTAATTAAAAAAAAAAAAAAAAAATAAAAAAATAAAATAAAAAATGGATCTTACATTAATATATATTGAATAATACTTTTTATATTTGTATATAAATATAGTCATTTATCATTTATATTTATAATTACATATAAATGAAAAGAAGAAAAAAATATTGCTATTATATAATGAATAATAACTTCCTAAATAATAATAATATTAATAATAATTGATATATGTTTTTTATATGTATAATATTTAATATAATACATAAGTATTATGGCTAACAAGGAGAGAAGTGGATAGTACATTCATGATATTTTATATAGAATGAATATCATACTAATACATTCATTACATATATTAAAGTTACACAAAATATTTAAAAGAACTATTAACATAAATTTTTAAAACATAAAATTAACGTAATAACTAATTTACATATAACATAAATATAAATACACTTTAATAAATAACATAATAAATAAGTATATAAAATAATTATGAATATAAATATGAAGTATAATTATTAAATAATTATTATTCTCCTTAAATGAAATTTCTATATAAAACTATTATTTGTAAATTTTAGTATTTTTGTACCATTTGAATTTTTTGTTAATATGTCAGTAAACATGTTTTCCATGTCTATATATTCATTTCTTTTATTTAATATGTTTTTCTCTATAAAATGTTCTCTGACTTCTTGTATGTTTTAATTTAGTATTAATTTCACCATTTTCCATTATACATTTACTTGCTTGATTATCAGTATAGATTGTTACATTTAATTTTTTATTTAATATTTCTTTAATATTGTTCCTTAACTACAGTATTTTTTTGACACTATCTGAAGTACTTATATATATTCAGCTTCTTCAGTAGAAATAGCATCAAATGATTCCTTTTTAGATATCTGGCATATAAAACTCTTTTCTCATTAAAATAATTCCACCTGAAGTAGATTTTCTATTAGTCTTATCACCTGCGAAATCCGAGCCCGTATAATACAATTAACTCCCCCCTTTTCATCATATTTATTTTTTATAATTTTTTTTGTATTATTTATATATTTTAAAATGGTAATTACTGTTTTGTTTCAGACTGATAATGTTAACTGTTCTTTCTTTTTCTTGGAAGCTCTATTTACGGCAAATGAAATTTCCAATTTTGAATATTTTGATAAATAAATCAGAGATCCAATTGTATGTTTGTATTATTGTTTTGTCAAAAAAATATTTTATTTTCTGATATATAAGAAAATAAAATATTTAATTAAAAATCTCTTCAGTACTTCTTACTCTTAGTATATGGTTCTTAATAGTTGACTTATACATTTCTTCAATGTTCTTATTATGACAATGGAATGGAACTTAGGATTGTTTTATCTAGGTGTATCTTAGCATAATAAAAGTAATAATAATAAAAAAGTTTTTTTTTTTTTTTTTTTTTTTTTTTTTTTTTTTTTCATAAAATCTATTTTTTATATAACAAAATAAAAGTATTTGAATATAAAGTATTTTTTTTTCTTCTCTTTTATTACTATTATTAATTATCATTAAAATTCTATCATTCCATTAATATTAATATAATTGTCAATTTTTTTTTTTTTTTTTTATTATTTATTTCCGGTGTGTACCTCCCTATGTATGAATGGTTGGAATATCGAGGTAGTCCATATAGGCAGAAACGTCCCTGCTGGACATTCTTACTGAGTATTCAATATTGGCGCTCTGACATGCCCATTATTGCGGAGAATTTTTCTAGTACGCTTTTTCTCGCAGTGTTTCTCCAGTTCCTTACTTCCCTTTGAAGCGAGACCAACATAACCTAACCCATAATATAAGTAGTAGCTGGGAGAGTTGCATTTCCCCAAGTTGCATTTCCCCAGGTTGCATTTCGACAAGTGGCGTATTGATATAAATAAATCAATGAGTAAATAAATATTAATTCAAAATAATTTTCCTTTAAAATTGTTTTTATTCAATACTAATTCTATTTAATTTTATTTATTTATTTAT
Organism: Neocallimastix lanati (nom. inval.); assembly: GCA_016946835.1. Classification (NCBI taxonomy): domain Eukaryota; kingdom Fungi; phylum Neocallimastigomycota; class Neocallimastigomycetes; order Neocallimastigales; family Neocallimastigaceae; genus Neocallimastix; species Neocallimastix lanati (nom. inval.). The sequence goes on from JACVTC010000145.1 coordinate 33,782, forward strand.
TTAATAATTTTCAATTGGCGAAAAGCTACATTTTTAATACGCCACATACTTTCAAAAATTGGCGAAATGCAACCTGACGAAATACCTCACTCCCATATTATTCATCCTAAAATTTTTGGTTATAAGGCTTTCTTCTGTAATAATTATATTTCCAATAAATTTATAAAAAAATAATTCCAAACGTGGAATTTTCATAGGTTATTCATCTGATTCTCTTGGTTATAAAAAATATTAAATTTATCTACTAATTCTATTATTACCGCTATAGAGATGTTTATTTTATGGAAGATATGCCTGGTACTGTTAATAATCCATTTTTTTTTTTTTTTTTTTTTTTTTTTTTTTTTGTAATAAATATATTGATTCCATTATTAATTTCAAGGATTTATCAATTGTGAGAGAAGATAATAATTATAATGACTATAATAATAATGAAAATAATAATAATTACATTTAATAATTATTCCAAAAGAGATAATTTTGATAATATTTTTGAAAATTCAAGTGATTCTGACAATGAGCCATTAGATAAAAGAAAAGAAAAATTAAAAAATAAAAATAAAAAAATAAAAATAAAAAAATAAAAATAAAAAAATACAAAATTATCCACATTAAGACTAATACTCCAAAAACATATAATGAAGCAATAAATTCTAATGACGTTGAAGAATGGCAAATAGCCATCAATGATGAAATATCAAATATGTATAAAAATAATGTCATGAAAATCATAGATAAAGTTCCAAAAAAATGCTTATATTATTAGACACAAAATGGCTATTTACCGTAAAAGACGACAATAAGAAAAAGACAAGATTAGTGGTCAGAGGTTTTCAACAAATTCCAGGACAAGATTTCATGGAAATATATTCACCTGCGATTCAAGTAGACAGGTTAAGATTAACAATCGCTCTCGCCGCTATTCATGACTGGAAATTAGAATAACGGAATAATAAAAGCCGCTTATTTAAATGCAGACCTCGACGAAAAAATATATACAAAAATTCCTTCAGGAGATGTAAACCAAAACAAAAATAAATATTGGCTTTTGAAAAAGGCTTTATATGGGTTAAAGCAAGCGGGAAAGATGTGGTATATTGAAATATCAACCTTCCTTTACTAACCTTGATTTTTAAAAAAAATTTTTTATCACTAACAAATGGCTTTTTGGAAAATATGATAAAAATAATAATTTAATTTGTTTATTAATTTTATATGTTGATGATATATTAATACAGGAATTGATAACGAAATAAAAATTGCTATTAATAAATTAAAAGGTAAATATAAAATATCTTAGGAATCAAAGGCTAATAAAATAATAGGAATAAACATTTATAAAACAAATGAAGGATATAAAATAAATCAAATTGATTTTATTAACAAAATTAATGAAAAATAAGGAATGAATAAAACAAAACAGATTAAAACACTATGTATTAAAATAATAGAAGTTGAAGGAGAAAATTTTGATTTAATAAATGATCGTGAATACAAATCTCTTTTAGGTGCTTCATTGTATATATCTGTCAAATCCAAACCGGATATTGCTTTTTCGCTGTTAATCAGGCATCCAGAGAATGTGAAAATCCAACTGAAGCCGATTACAAAATTTATTTTACGTATTCTCCTATAATTAAAATGTACTAAAAACAAATTCATATAATATAATAAAAAAATAATAAATTTAAAGGGTATTCTGGTTCTGACTTTGAAAGCAATGAAAAATCCAGATGATCTACTAGTGGATATATATTTTTACTTGGTGAAAGCCCGATCTCATGGAAATTTCAACTTCAGAAAAACGTGACTTTTAGCAACAGCTGAACCAGAATTTATAAGTCTCACCGAATGTGTAAAACAAGGAATCTGGTTTAAAAATTTATTTAAAGAAATGTTCAATAAAGAAATAAAAATTAAAATTATGATAGATTACAAAGCCTATTTTGCGATACCTCAAGATATAAATTCTAAAAAGGTCGTTGTAAATATATTGATACTAGATATAAGTTCATACAAGTCTAACAACAGTATTAAATTGGAATATATATAAATACAGAAGACATGTTAGCTGATCCTTTAACTAAAAGCATTATAGGTCTTAATATTTAAAAATTGAAAAAATAATAATAATAATTATTATGAATTGTATATTCGAAAAAAAAATAAATAAAAAAGAAAGAAAGAAAAAAGATTAAACTAAACAAATAGTTTTTATGAACGAAAAAACTTTATAAACTCCTTGAAATACATATATATATATATATATATGAAAATATTTTTTTTATATTAAAATTATATATATATGGGTAAAATAAATAAATAAATAAATAAATAAATAAATAAATAAATAAATAAATAAATAAATGCAATTAGATTTTATTCATTTAAGGAAGCACTTAGTTTGTATTAATGACTCATAGAAACCAACAATACAGGAAAAATATGAAGGTCATGAGAAAAGGTTCATAAGTACTAATGTACTAATAGTTGAATTTCTTTTAATGTAACCAATGTAACCTTAATAAGATAAAAAAAATTTAGTTTTGATTTAATGATTTCTTTATTGATAATCATAAGATGAATCAATACACCATATATATATCAGTATTGATTAAAGATTGAATATTTCTAATACGAATTTTATTCTCAAGTAAAGGAAAGCATAATAAAAAAAAAAGTTTTACTGATAATATACGATTATATATATATATATATATATATATATATATATATTAAAAAAAAAAAAAAAAAAAAAAAAAAGTTAAAGGTATCTTGTTACACATGAGAAAATTGGAAAAGAAGAATATAGACTTTCTAACTATTGATTGCACATTAGATATAACTATGATTGAAGTGATAAACTATTGCTAAATGGAATTCCAAGATAAGTATAGCATGAAACCTAAGAAAGAGATTACATACCAAGAAAGAAAGAGAAATCTTTAAAAGATAGGGATTTAAGCAAAGCTAAATTAGATAGAAATTAATTACCATTTGTATATTTATTTATTCCAAATGGTATTTCTTTCTTGTTAGTTCATCAAATGAAGTGATGAAGAAGTACTTTTATCTTACTTTCACGAGTAGGAATTTGTAGGAGTAATTAAAATAATATTATCATCAAATAAACCTCCACAGCATTTTTTTTAATTTCTAATATAATAAAAAAAATACTAATATAAACATATAATAATAATAACAAATAAAAAATATTATTTACTACATAATATTCAGTAATTTTTCATTTTATTTATCTAACACATATTCTAGAAAATTATTTTATAGCATTTATTTCTTTTATTAGATTTCTAATTATATAATCTTTACTATATTATATTAAATTTGCTATTTTAACAAACAATTTAATATAAAAAGAAAATCTTTTTTTCCTATAATAAAGTAAAATAACTTTTAATTATTTGTTTTTAATTATTATCCATAAACTATTATATAATAAATTATTAGTATAAAAAAATAAATGAATAAATAAATATATTTTATAGAAATATATTTATTTCTTTTTTTTTTTTTTTTTTTTTTTTTTTTTTTAAATTGGTTTAATCAAGTTAGTTAAAGAACTAATATATTTGTGATTTATGCTAACTATTAAACTCGGAATCTAACATACATTAAGGTTTCTGAATCAATCCTACACATGCCTTCATAATTAATGTAAGGTATTTTCACCCTACCATGATCTTGACGAAAAATATATTGAAGTCCCCTGATCTTCCCTAGCCATGTTTCCTCTTGTATGACCATTAAGAGATGATCATTCTTTACTATCCTTGCCTAGAGATTAAGAAAGTATGGTCAAAACCGAACTAGTATGGTCAATTATTAACTATTGTGGCAGTGCAATATATTATATATGATTGTGGTGACCCATATTTATTGAATATTATTCAACACTAGGTTGAACTCAGAGTATATATATATGATATTATACAAAAGAAGTGCGTCTTATATGTATATGTAGATACATGTAATAATCTAAAAAAAAAAAAAATCAAAAAGTCAACCATTTATCATTTTAATATCATTCCATTTAATTTTGGAAAAAATAAAAAATAAAAAAAAAATATATATATATATATATATATATATATATAAATATTTTATTTTAAAAATATATTAATATCTACTTAGTACTAAGTTGACTCTTTCTGAAAAATTGAAATTGACAATCAAACTAGATTCTAATATGGTTGTTAGTCCATGTGCTAGCATACATAAGGCACCTAGGGGTAGAATGAACGAATATTAATACCGTGAGAGTTCAAAAAATTTGAGATATTTGCGTTGATATATTCGGTACCATTATCAGATTTAATATTAATAATTTTATAATTGGTTGCATTTAAAATAAATTTAATAAATTTAGAAAAAAATATCATAAACATTAGATTTATTTTTAATTAAGTATACCCAGTGTTTTCTTGAAAAGTCATTAAGAAAAGTAACATAATAATTGAAATCATTGTAGGAGTTTTCTAGTTTTCGTACAACATCTGTGTGTATAAGTTCTAATGGTTTATCAGCTTTATTAATAGTGTTATAAAAAAGTTTTTTCTTTAACTTGCTGATTTTGCATTGATAACAGTTTTTCGAGTTATGAAGTTTTAAATGTTCTATAACAAAATTTTGTACATTTTTATTATCGTAATGAACTAATCTCGAGCGGTCTAAAAATCAATTTAAACCTCGATGGCTTTGATCCATTGTTAACTCAGTTAACTAATTGAAAGGACAATCCATGGAATCATTGCAAAAAGAAATATTTGTGCGCCATAAAATAATATCTATATGAAAAACATGATTTTTTGAAGTAACATTATTAATTGGTATAGTATCAGAAGAAAATAAATTTTTTGTCATCTACATAAATATTTGCTATTAATTTATTATTTTTTATTATCTGTAATCTGTCCTTATTATTAATATTTTCTATATTTATTTTACATCCATTTTTTAGTATAGAATGTATTGAAATTGATATATATTTGAAGCATAATAAACATTAGATAAAAAAAATTTATTATTTTTAAATTTACCATTATATGTAACTTTACTTTTAATTTTACCTAATTTATCATTTGGATATGTAATATTTTTATTATTGACATCATTTTTATTTTTTAAATTATTTACTTCATTCGTTAGATTAATACCAATACCACTGTCAATAATCCAACGTGTTGGATTATCATTAGTATTATTTTTAATATTAGCGCTATCTATTAAAATTATCAACTACTGTAATATTTCCTGTAAAAATTTATATAAGATTCATCTTCATTTTCAGTTTCACTGTTTCTAGGATCATCAGAATCACCAGTTTCATCATCATTAATGTTTTTTTCGTATATATTACTGGAATGATAATTATTATTATTATTTCTTGAAGAAACTATATTTTTATTATTTTATTATTAATTATTATTATTCTTTATTGATTTTATTATTTTCTTTAGTTAAAGAATTAAATTTACAGAAATCGGAAGAATGACCTTTGGTTTTACAGATATGATAGTAATATTTTCTATTTGAATTTTTATTAAAATTTAATTTACTCCTATTAATATTATTAATATTAGAATCACTAGGAATATCATTGGAATATTTCAATATATTCACCTTTTCAAAGAAATCATGTCTTCCATATAGTTTATCCATTAAGTAGTTAAAATTTTTAAAATTACAAACAGGAGGTGAATTTGTTCCTATTTTATCTAATTCGATTGAGGAATATAAAGATTTGATTTCTTCATCCGTTGGATCCTTTTTTAAAATTTTCCATTCTGTTTGATGTTATTCAAACAGATTATTTAGGTCATTTACGTATTGTAAATAATCATTGTCTATTATTTTTAAATTTTTAATTTTATACTCAAGGATGTTTAATAATGCTTGTCCAGATTGATAGAATCGATTTTTCAATCTTTTATATCATTTGAAAAGTAGTTTTACATCCACTTCAATAATTTTGGTCTTGCTTAATTGTTACTAGTTTACCATTAATAATGATTGTTTAAAACAGCATTATCAGATTTAATCTGATTTCTTTTTATTTCATTTATATTTAATTTTTTATCAATATAAGTATCAAAATCATTAGCTATTTAGTATCCTTTTAAAGGTTCATACCAGTTGTGGAAATTTTCTTTTGATAATTTAAAAACCTTTATATCAAAAATGGATCTCGTTGTTGTAATTACCATAATATTTTATTTTATTGATGATGATTCTTTTATTTGTCTTGGCTGAATCTTCATCAATGTAAGATATATCAGATTCACTATCGGAATCGTTTATATTTTCAGAAAAATTAATTTTATTATGTTCATTGAAGGAGATAGATTCATTGTCCTTTTGAATTAGAGCTTAATTCAATTGATTTTTTGTTAATTTTACCTTTTACCTATATTGTAAAATATTAAAAAAAAATAATAGGAGGAAAAAAAAAAATATTATAAATTTTTGATAAACATTAAATTAATTTAAAAAGAAAAATAATAGGAGGAAAAAAAAAAATATTATAAATTTTTGATAAACATTAAATTGATTTAAAAATAAAAAAATAATAAGTCTCTTAGCAATAACAATAAGGCTCTTTATCTGTTAAGGAGTCACCCAGAATGTGGTGTACACCTACAATAATAATAATAATATTATATATTTATTTATTTTTTAATTATTATTTTATATTATATAATAACAATGACTCAAATATTAAATATTAAATATTATTCATTATTTATATTATTATATACATAATAATACATTCATTAAAATTTATAATACTTTAATGTACAATATTGTATATTCTTAACATTTTTAACCATATATATATGTAAATAAAGTTGATAGAGAAAAATAATTAAATAAAAAAAAAAAAAAAAAAAAAAAATAAATAAATAAATCAATAAATAAATCAATAAATCAATAAATAAATAAATAAATAAATAAATAAATTACTAATATTAAAATGGATATAGAGATATGTATTATATAAATATAAATATCTTATTTAATAATCATAGATTAATCATAGATTAAGATAATTGTAGTAATAATAAATAAAAACAATAGAATTTTTTTTTTCCTTTTTTTTCTTTTTTCTTTTTCTTTTTCTTTTTCTTTTTCAATTTTTTTTTTTTTTTTTTTTTTTTTTTATTTTTTTAACGGCAGCAAACTTGTTTCATCTATATTAATTAAATATTTGATAAAATACATGTAATAAAATAATAATAATAAAAAAAAAAAAGATAAAAAAATAAACAAAAAATAAAACACAAAATAAAATAAAATAACGGTATAATATATTCTAGTTTCATTTAATTAATATTTGTAAGACTTCACAGGGGCATTATTATACTGAAGTATAATAATTAATTTTGACTTCGCAATGTTAATCCTAATTTTAAGATACAAAATTATGATCTTCATTGGTTGCGCTAGCCCTGCTGGCCTGTCTTACTGTTTCTTCAGCATTAGACGCTCTTGGTAGTAGTAGTATGATTCGATTTGAACCTATTGAACAAAGACCATTGCTGGCCAATAGCAATAGGTATAATCGATTGGAGAAGTGCCGCAGTAACCACCAAGAACGGTGTATCAGAATAAGCACCTGATTTCATCTGGCACTTAAATAGATCCTCCCATTCCCTTTTCCCTTGTACTGTTACTAATACTTCGACCTCCAAGAAGGAAATTAAACACTTTTTCACACACACTAGAATCAACATACACATTATTTTCAATACTATTACTAACATTACTAATAATACTATTACTAATATTACTAAAACTAATATTACTATTACTATTATTACTATTACTATTATTACACTATTATTACTATTTCTATTATTACTATTACTATTATTACTATTATTATTATTATTATTATTATTACTTTTCTTTTTCAATATATTATATATTTATTTTATTTATTTATCTTTCATTTTTTATTATTTTTTCCCCCTACTTTAATATATTTAATATTAACATAAACATAAACTGTAATTTGATTTTTATTTGAAAAAAAAAAAAATATATATATATATATATATATTTAAAAAATAATAATAATAATATTGAAAAAAATGAATATATATATATATATATATATATATTTTTTTTTTTTTTTTTTTTTTTTTTTTTAAAATATATATGTACCAATATGTATTATATATATTAATATATTATTTTTATTACAAAGTTTAAATTATTGAATTATTATTATTTAATATTTATTTCATGTTTTACAGTTATTTTTTATTATTATAATTATTATTATAATTATTATTGTTAAAAAAAAAAAAAAAAAAAAAAAAAAGAAAACTATACATATATAGCTTTTTTTTTTTTTTTTTTTAGTTTAGTTTAGTTTACTTAATTCTTTCATATTTTTTTCTTTCTTGATTAATTCAAAAAAAAAAAAAAATATATATATATATAAATGTATTTTAGAATTAGAATAGTATCAAATAAAGACTAACAAAAAGAATTATTAAAGCATTCCATGTGTTATTTATAAATCGAGAAGGTTCTGCATTTATAACTTCTACTAATCTTCTTTCTGGGTGAGTTTTAGTTGGCCATCCAATGGTTTCCAATATAGCTAATAAATGTGGGCCAAAAGCTGTTTTATACCATATTTCTTTATGTTTCTTTTCTTCTTCACTAAGATATGAAAATGAACCTTTTTCTATAAGGTCATCGACATCTTCACCCTTAGGTACATAAGGTCTTAAAAGGAAATCAGGTTTATTGGTATATTCATCATTATCAATGTGTCCCATACATGTTCCTGCAACAAATTTACTTTTTATTGTCTGTAAATAAGTAATTAAATCATGATCTAATGACGTAATTGAAAAAACATTCTTTTATATATATATATATATATATATATATGAAGATACATATAAAATAAATAAATAGAAAAAAAAAAAAATAAAATAAAATTAGTTTATATATAAATTTCAATTCATTTTGAAATAAAATATTTATTATAATTTTTTATATTTTTATTTGTAATATTATTTTTAATATTATAAACAAATATAAATATTTTTATATTTTCTTTATATATATTTTTAATTTTAATTTTAATTTTAATTATATATATATTTTTTTATCTTACCTTTCCAGAAGTAGCTAAATCATAAACTTCTTGAGCCACTTGTCCCGATTCACTTAAGTGAAATCCTTCAAGCCATTGGTTCTGCTTTACCATTTCACCATTATTTCCATAAGACATAATTTTTTTGCCCATATCTTTTAAATAAGAACCAGTCTTATTTAATTGAATATATTTATCAAAAATTTGCATTTGATACCAACCCATTACAATATCCTCTCCTCTAGCAATCCCTACTTTTGCTCTAGGCGTTAAATATTCAAATTGCAAATCTAAAAGTGTTCTCCATGATGAAATGAAACCTAGACCATGAATCAATTCATGAGTAGCAACATAGATAAAGTCATGTTGATCATCGTCAATACGATCATCTTCGCCTTCTTCAAAATACCAATTAACATCGGCATTGAATTCTGCTGTAATATCATAACTTTGAAAATCTGGGTAATCTGAAGCAATATTTAATTGTCTTAATAAAGCTTGTGGGTATAAATAAGCATCTGTATCTCCATCTTCTGGATTAACAGCTTTAGCTGGGAATGAAGAATACGGATAAGCTTGTCCTAATTTTCCTATAATTATTATTTTTATTATTATTAACATTTAAATTTTAATAATTTTAATAAATATTAGTACGCTATAGATAATATATATTAAAATATATAATTATAATTATAAAATTAAAATATTTATATTTTCAAAGGAAAAAAGGAAAAAAAAAAAAAAAAAAAAAGATAAAAAAAAAATTTATTTTATATTTATTACATTTATTCTTATTTTATTTTTATATTTCTTAAAAATAATGCTATTTTTATTATTATTTTATATTTATATTTATAATTATTTGTTATATTTACTTCTTGTGGGATCATCAGCATTACAAGCCGAACCATCTGGATGTGCTAATTCACAAAATGATATTAAAGTTGCATTAATTAAAATAGGTCCAGAATAAATCGTTAAAACTTCTGCTATAGAATTAGCTATTGTATATGTATTATAAGATTATGTTATAAAAAGATTAATAATTAAAAATTATTCTATAAATTTTTTATTTTATTGTATTATTACTATTAATATATTATATTTTATTTTTCTTTCATATTTATATTATTAAACCAAAATATTTAATATATTTGATAATTATTATGAAGTATTGAACATTTTTAACAATATTTTACCTGCTTTATTAAAATTAGTTTCTGCTTTTTTACAAATTTCGGTATTTCTTATTTTACAGTTAAAATCTATATGAAAAGCATTTATTCCTTTAAGTCCTTCATTAATATTATCAACTACCTTTCCTTCTACTGTGTCTGCAGTCTCATATTCATGATGACCTGTAGACATATATTTATTGTAAGGATTTTTAATTGCTTTATTATAAATTGATTTCACATTACTATATAAAGAATTGAATCTTGATTTTCCATTTAATTTTATCGGTACTGTTTCCCATTCTGTTTCACCTAATACATTTATATGATGGTCTACACGATATGAATTTTTTGAATATACTGATTGTATTGAGTGCAATAGTATAAAATAAAAAAATATATTATTTATAATATGGTCAAATTTTGAATTTTGTCTTTTCAATACCGTAGAAAAAAAATTATATGAAAACATTTTATATTATATATATATTTTTGTTGTTGTTAATATTTTAATTTTTCTTAGTTATTTTTATTTTATATTTTTTTATGTTATGTTATGTTTTGTTAAGTTTTCTTTTTTTCTTTCTTTTTTTTTTATTTTTTATTTTTTTTTTATTTTTAATTTATTTTTTTTATAATATTACTATATTTATTTAAATTTTTTCTAATAATTTATTTATTTCTTAATTATTTTATATCTATTTGTTTTTAATAAATTAAATTATTATTATATATATTCTTTTTTTTTTTTTTTTTAAAAAAAAATTAATTTTTATTGTCTCCTTATATTTTTCCTTTTTTCCTTTCCTTTTTTTTTTTTTTTTTTTTTTATTTTGTTTTTTATAAATATTTGTTATATATTAAATTGTAACATTAGATATTAAATATATATTTTTAAATTAATAAATTATAAAATTAATACTGTTATATTATTAATATTACTAATCTACTATATTTTACTATTATTAAAAATATATATTCTCTATATAATGACTAAATATAATATACAGATTACTGTTTATTTTTGATTTATACAAATATAAATTGTTATATTAAATTATGATTTTACAAATTTCAAAAAAAAAAAAATTACAAAATGTTATTTGTATAACAAAATATATATGATTATTTATTATATAAGAATATTACTTGATTGAATAGTATTTATTATTTTGAATTTTCGAATATACTATATTAATTTTAATATGAACAAAATTAATTGAATTAAATATTTCTTTACTGTATTTTTATATAATATTTTATAAGTAATTCATATATAATGGTCTCATATATAATTTTTTTTTTTTTTTTTGATTTTAATTTTAATTTATTTTTTATATGAAAATAAAAAGAAGAAAGTAAAAACTCTACTCATACAATATAATTAAAATTATTAAATATTTATATTATTATTATTATGTATTTTATAGTTTCCTTTCTTTATTTTTTTCAGTAATTTTATTTTCTCTCTTTTTTTTTTTTTTTTTTTTCTTTTTTTCTTCTTTTAAAAAATGTTTTAATATTAAAGTAAATTTATTGTATAAATTTAAAAAAAAAAAAAAAATAATTTTCTTAAATTATACATAAATTGAAAATTTCACTTTAATATCTCATAATTAACAAATTAGAAAACTTCGTTAATTCAACTTTATTTTTTATGATATTGTAGACTTTATTTTATTTTATTTTTTTTTTTTTAAAAAAAAAAAATTACAGACAATTGTTAAATTATATATATTTTTTTCTTTACTATTAAAAATTCAAAAAGTCAATTTTAAATTGTACATATATTGAATAGTATTCAATATATACAAAAATATAATATGCCAATTAAAAAAATAGTATAATAATGAAGAATATTAAAAGATTTATCCAATTTAAGAAATCATTTATACATTTTAATACATAATTATTATGAAATCTTAAAATAATAATTAAATAGTAATAAATAATAATTAAATAGTAATAAATAATAAATATACAATATATTATATATATAATATTTAATAATAAATTATTAATAATAAATAATTTTTAATAATTAATAAATAATAATTAGAATTATGAAGTAATTTCAAATAATAATACTAAATTAACTGACATAATAATAATAATAAATAATAATAATAATAATAATAATTAATAATAATAATAATTATAATAATAAGAAAAATAATTAGTATAATAGATAATAATAATAATTAGTATAATAATATTTCATAATAATTAATTTAATAATAATAAATACTGATTTCAAAGTTATTTTTAATATATAATATATATTACTACTTAATCATAAGTTGTTATTTGGAATATTAATATCATTTATTGAAAATAATAAAAGGTAAAAATATATATTATAAGGTTTAAGCATACCATACTTATAAATCATAATAATTAATGACAAATAAGTCATCATATAATTTAGCTTTTTTATTTTTTATTTAATTCTACTATTGGTTCAAATTTGTTTAATTTATTTTAAATGGATAATATATAAATTAATACTAATAAAGTATTTGTAATGATGATATATAATATTTAATATAATACACATAATAAAATATATAGTTAATATTTGGTATAATCATTTAATGAATTAAACTTTAATAATTATATAAAGATAATTATATAAAGATAAAAATTATAAATACAAAGTTTAATACTAATTAAATATAATTATAAAAATGAGAAAAATTAATTAAAGCTAACCCTTTATTCAGAGTGCCTCAAAATTTTTAATTAGTATAGAAACATGAAGTTAAAAAATATAACTTTATTGAGAAATTTTTTGATTATTTAATCTTGTAATATTCAAGTACTTATTACAAGATTAAATAATCAAAAAATTTCTCAATAAAGTTATATTTTTTAAGTATTTATTTTTGAACCTTTTTTATTTAATTTTACATAACTTTATATTTTATAATTTTTTGTTAAAAATTGGGTTTTTAATTTTTCTTTAATTCAAGAAAAATTAACATTATAATTAGTCTAATTAATATATTTTTAGTTATTTATGAAGAATTTAAATTAATAAATAAATAGATAAATGAATAAATAAATAATTGATTAATTAAACAAATAAATAATTAATAATTGAATAAATAAATTTCAATAATTAATAAGAAAAATATATAATTCATTTTTAAATTAATTTTTTCAATTTTAATTTAAACATATATATTACAGTATATTAATAGTATATTAAAAAGATTAATATAATAAATTTTATAACTTATTTATTTCTGTCTTTTTATTTATGGCAGAAATATAAATTTAATTAATGAAGAAAAGGAAAATAATAAATAATTAAATAATATATATAAATAATAAAATAAGGTGGTCAATTTACCTTAGGTTTTTTGTTTCTGAAGGAAAGAATAAATTTTTTTTATATAGCTGCAATTATTGCAAATTTCAACTTTATTCGTTTATTAATATATTAGTTTATTACTGTACATATATATTTTTTAAAAAACACAAAATTAGTATTAAAAAATACTATTTTTCCAAATTGATCATAAAATTTTCTAAACCGTAATGTGATGTAAAAGTAATATCTAAAATAAAGTCTATAAATAAATTTAGAGAAAAGTCCATATATAACGAACCTCACCTCAAGATTATATGATTTCAGGTTTAAAGGAATTATTATCCTTGATTAGCGTTTGAATTGACGATCTGAAAGAAATAATGGTCTTCTCCTTCAAACGAAATGGCTTAACTCCTACCCTCCTGTTAATTTGCGCTTATACCATCGTGATAACAATCCTTGTCGAGTACTAGCCCTAGGCCTAATTTCTGTAAAGAAAAATGCAGATCGCACCAAGAATGGCATTTTAGAATGATCATCAGAAATGATTTAGTTATTAAACAAAACATCCCACTCCTTTTTATAATTTAAATCAATAATATTTTCATCTCTTCCACCAAGAAGGAAGTTATATAATGGGTACCACATCACATATATATTTACACACTCATTATTCAGAAAATTACTAACGTTAACATGATTTTCACCAATTGATCTATTTACTACATTATTGCGTTATTGGTAATCATACTATTAGTTTCATTATCACTAATATTAATATTCTTATTTTTCACTATCAATACTATTACTTTTATAAACGACACTATTGCAATTATTATAATTATTATTATTACCAACACTATTGCTATTGTTATAATTATTATTAAAATTATAAACTTTCGTACTTCTATTAGAATTAATATTTGATAATATATTATTAATATATGTAACAACAATGTTTGCGTTACTATTCGATGACGAAATTACAAAAATTATTTCATTAAGAATTTCAATATCCATAAAATATTTCATTCGAAATTCAGGGAAAGGATAGTATTTAGAAAACCAGTATTCCAATTGAAGATTACTATTTTCTCTATAACAAGAACAACGTTCTGGACAATGCTCTTCAACTGTATTGTCAGTTTTAATAACACAAGCATTGAATTTATATCCATATCTGGCACGAAGTATCCGTCGGAAACCATACTATGTTCAGGATACTTAAAGTTAAGCTTTAAGTAGTCTCTAGTTTTCTTAAATTTATCTTTCTTAGAAGCCTTAGCACTATTTTTCTTCCATATTTCTATCCCAGTGATGGAAATTTATTTAATTTGACTACAAAATTTTTTTACTTTTTTTATTAGATGACATCTACAACTTTATATCTCTCTAAGAAAAATGGAGATAATACTATTAAAGAGTTTTTACATTTTTTTAAAACATCTGACCTGAGCAATCGTACATTTTTCCCACAGAGGAAGAATATTAATTTCTTTAGAAATACAATAAAGGGATGTAACACTATTCGCATTGGAAAATCCTTAAATCCAGTAGAATCCTGAATTAAGTGGTGTCTGTGTACTTCTCGTTCATTCTTTGTTCGATCCAAAGAGGTGTATAATACGAAACCTGCTCAATTACTACAGCAGAAAATGACTTTGGTTTATAAGAGATTGGAATATGAGGATTCTTAAGAAATCATTTAATGGAATAAATTGCTTGTCTAACTTTATTATTCATTCTCTGTATGATAGGTTTCAGTTCTAAATCATTTGAAAACGGTACATCAAAGCAAGTATTGTAATTTGTTATAGGTAGCTATTGTCTTGAAAGATAAAAGGTATGATCATTTTTAATAAGAAATTCGGAAACTTCTCTTCGTACAATTAAACTTTGGTATTTATTGATTCCAAATTGTATTTCATTGTTTCTAGCCAACTTATTGGTAAATTTTAACAGTTTCCTAAGTTGATATTTTATTTGTGAACATAGTTCAATGTCATCTGCGAAAAGATTTCTACAACAGTGTTTATTTCTAATCGAGATTGCATATTTATCATATTCATTAAAAATGTCATTAATGAACGAGTAAAACAAAATTGGTGAGAGGGAGCAACCCTTGAAGAACACTTTTCTTAACACTAAATAATTTAGATGATTGTCCATCAATCCTTACACAAGCCTTGTAAGATAAGTATAAATTTTCAATAATATGATAATATTTACCTCTGATACTTAAGTGATGAATCAGTTTAAATTTTTTTTTTTCCTAAATCCGTTATATTTTTTTATTGAATTGATTCACATAGTCTATTATAAGAGTTATCAATTTTAGCTAATTCATTGGAATCACATGCAGATTTTAACTCTTAATTTATTTATACTTTAAATGTTTTACCTTTTGAGGACAATAATTTTTGCTTGACATTCTATACATCGCTTTTCTGATTTCTGCTGATGATATAATCTCTATTCATAAATTCTATCTATTAGTATTCCAACTAAAACAAAGTGAAGGTTTTTCAGTGTTAGAATATGAATAAATATTTTTAGAATTTGGATTAGGTATATTGGGAGCATTGAGTGTTATTTACCACGGTTACTCTATTAGTTGAACTGGGATTTGCTGAGTTTCTATTTTGGATATTAATTTTTGTTTTTAAATGTTGAATAGAAATTTTATGATTTCATTTGGAACAACTACAATATGAAATATTAATTCCTGATTTTTCTTTTTCAAATATTTTTACGAGTTTTGGTTTGTCGAAAAGTGTATACAAACGAGTAATCTTAAATTATAATAAAAGTAATAAGATAATAGTATTAAATAAATTAATTGATATAAATTGATATAACATATATCCATCAAAAAAGTTTTTTTTCTTTTAAACTAAGCTTCAAAATTAACATTACACACATTATTATGCTAAATTTTAAATAATAAATATTATTCATACACTCTATTATTACTTAATGAATAATACTTTTTTTTTTTATATAAAATATAGTTAATTATATAAATTAATTAGATAAATGAAAATTTTAAATTTGTTATATAATTGTTTTATTATTAATTTTTAATATTCTATTGAAAAAAGTTTCTTCTGTTTTAATTACTATTATTATTTTTTGCCATTATTGTATTATTTTAATTTGTTTCTTTCAATTGCTATATGAGAATTATTATGATTATTAAAGATATTTTTTTTTATAATAATAAGGTAAAAGAATAAACAAATGGATATATTAATAATAAATAAATTATATATTAATTATATATAAATAATAGATAAATAATAAATAAGTAAATATATAAATAAATTGTTCATAAGAAATAGTCAGTGGTGATATATAGGTGTTACAAAATTCATATAATATCATATCATAATACAGGAGTTGTCCTGGATTGATTTTGAATTTTTAAATATTGAGAAAACGATCTAGGAATATTTTTGAAAAATGAAGTCTCTTTAATTTATGAATTTTTTTATTCGTCCTACATTGTCATTTAAATTCACCATATTTTTCAGAAATATATAGCTATATATTCAGATTCAAATTTTAAATAAATATTTATTTTCATTCTTATTATATTCATCATGATAAAATATGAGTCTGTGATATAGTATTCTTTTTTGGTTTCATTAGATATTTAATAATTCTAATATAATAAAATAATATCTCATGTAATTCATGGTACTAATAAAAAAAATGTTCTATTAATTAAAAATTACTAGCTTCAAAAAAAAAAAAAAATTTGTTTTATCATTTTAATTAATTTATAATTTTTTATGCTAAAAGACTTATTTTCTCATATTCTTGATAACATAAACAATAAATAAATCTTCCATCATATAGAATTATCAATAATTCAATTACTTATTCTAATACGAAAAATAATGATTCTTATAATAATTATAATTCAAGTAACATTTCAAATGGTACTATAATTTCTCATGATTATTGTGATATTTCTTCAAATGATGACCATAATTCTAATATACTCAAAATCCATCTCAAACAAATAATAATATTTATGAAAATTCTAATTTTGACAATTCAATTAATGTCATTAATTATAGGCAAAATCCCGATAATTTATACCAAATTTGGAGTTAATTGTTATTTTCTGAAAGAAAACGACCATTACCTACAAGTTTTCCAGATTCCAAAATAGTTATTCCTTCTATCTTTAGAACTGAAGAAAGTTAGATCCCGATGATAACTATATTATCATTTCTATTTATTCTGATTCTCCTAATAACTATGATGAAGCAATTAGTTACAACAATAAAAATTATTGAATTAATCCTATTAAAAATGAATTAAATAATTTTATATCCAAACGAGATTATAACTTTTGTTTCAAAAATTCCTTCTGGTAAAAGCATTATTTTTAAATTTTTTTTTTTTTTTGCTGCAAAAAGAAATAATAATAATTTTATTTATAAATATAAAGAACGTTTTGTTGTTAGAGGTTCCTGTCAAAAATGGGGACTGATTATGATCTTCCTTATTCCAATACTTTTAAATATTGATAATCTTAAGCAAAATTAAAGTATTTGGATGCATCATATATTACAATAACAACTTGAATAAAAAATAAAAATTTGAACCAAACATTAAGCAAGGTATGTTTTTTGGAATTAATTTCGAATCCAATAGTTACATTGCTATGGATATTAAAAAATCAAAGCATCCGCTTAGTCCTCGAAGCTGTTTTTCAAGAAAACATACATACTAACTATAATTTCAACTATGGTATATCAAAATGCAAGAATAAACAAGACACTTATAATAAATCCACAATAAATTATAACAATAACTTCAATCATTCTTTAATAGAAGATAATACAATTATTAGTAATTCAAAAGAAGATGATGAAACTCCACAAACGGCAATGCAACAAGATAATTCATCACAATACAAACTAAGTAATAATGAAAAAGACAATAATGGAGAATCTCCAAATAATGATATATTTTTAAATAATACATATACCAAGAACTTAGTTTATAGAAACCACATATTGTCATTACAAAATCAGTAATATTAAAAAATGCAATACATCATGTTCCGGTGATAATTACATATCCAAAAATAATGAACCATTCGTTTCAACCGCATACAAGAGCGCAATAACTATATTATACTGACAATATAGCTTCGAAAATTTACATTGAAAATGGAGAAATCAATACAAAGTTTAAACGCATATCCATAAAATACTATTTCAATAAAGATAATACCATAAATAATAGAATAAAATTATAATACAAAAACACTAATGATATGCTTGTTGACCCTTTAAATAAAAATATAAATGGATTTAAAATGAAAACATTCACTGATAAAATATTCTATAAATCACATTGATTCAAAAAAAAAAAAAAAAAAAAAAAAAAAGATTTTTTCATAAATTTATTAAATAATACATAAAATTTATTGTTTAATATCTCCATAAATTATTTATTTAATTAATTCAAATAATTTAAATTTAGAGGGAATATTACAATATGTGAATTTATATATTAAAATTAAATAACTCTAGAATTATGATAATATAAATTATTAGTATAAACCTAATATAATGTAATTAAATAAGAGTATACCGTAACCATCCACATTTTTAGAGTAAATACATGTAAATTTTATTATGTTAAACATTTGTAATTGCCTATTTATATTATAAATAACTTTATTAATTCAATAATAGTAATAATAATAATAGTAATAATAATAATAATAATAATAATAATAATAATAATAATAATAATAATAATAATAATAATAATAATAATAATAATAATAATAATAATAATAATAATAATAATAATAATAATAATAATAATAATAATAATAATAATAATAATAATAATAATAATAATAATAATAATAATAATAATAATAATAATAATAATAATTATAATAAAACTATATAAAAAAAAAATTAATTATAACAATAAAGATTTAATTGTTTAGTTTTTTTTTTTCTTTTTTTTCCATATCAAAGATCAAGTCACATGACTTGAACTTAATGGATGATTGATTTCATCATATATAACTAGGGTAGGACAGAAATTAAAAAAATTCTACTCTTCTTTTCTATATATTTTAATTAATCTATAAAAAAAAATTTTTAAAATAAAAAATTATTTATTTTAATTGTATAAAATTTGAAATTTATTGATATTAATTATTAATATATAATATATATAAAATAAGAAAAATGGGTGTTCGTAAGTATTTATTTAAAATATATCTTTTAAAGTAATAATTTATTTATATTCTTTATTTAACAGGTTTATTTTATTTATTTTATATTTTCGTTTCTCTTTTTAAAATTTTATATATTAAAATTATTTCTTTATTTTATATTTATTTTTATATATAAATTTTTTATATATAATAATAAATTTTATTTATTATTACATTTATTTTCATTTTAAATAAAAGATATCTATTTGAAGAATTCTGGTGATACTACAACTATCGAAAAATCAGAAGATGGTAATAAATTGGAAATTAAAAATTATCCTTTAGGTTGGTTTTTTTTTTTTTTTTTTTTTTTTTATACTTGTATTTTTTTTATTTTTTGTTATTTTAAAATATTATTGCTCAATATCAAATAAAAATAAAATAATTTTAATATATAAAAAAGGAGTTTATACAACAGCAAGAACTTGGCAAAGAAAAAGTATATATGATTTTCAAGGACATATAAATCGTTTGGGTATGAATTATGAATTTATAAAGCAAAGTATATATATACTTTGCTTTCGTGGATATTATAAATATTTTAAATATATTATTATAGTAATAAAAAACAATTAACACTATTTTTTTTTTTTTTTTTTTTTTTTTAAAAAAATAGTTTATGGTTTAAATAACATTAGATATGTTCAAAATCATGAAGAATTTCAAAATTCAGATAAAGAAATTGGTAAATGGCTTTTATTATATATATATAATCATTAAAAAAATTTCAATTTTAAATTTAATTATTAATATTATTAATTATTTAATTATTAATAATTTTTATTTATTATAAATATTTTAATAATATAATATATATATTTGTTAATATTATATTTTAAAAATGTTGAAAAGTTGAAAGTGAAGAAATTAGTAAAGTAATGGAACCTTTACGTGATACTGAAAAATTTACTGTACTAATTAAGAAGCTTATTCAAATGGGAATGGTTGCTTTTTATCAAGAAAATAATAAAGACGAATTAAAAATGACAATACTTGTCACTTTTGACTTTAAGGTATATATATATAGCATATTTGAAATATAAATTATTTAGTCATTATTCTGCTTTTTAATATATATAATATATATATATATATATATTTTTTTTTTTTTTGAATAATTATTATTTTTTTTTATTTATCCTTTCGATTTTAATATTGTTCTAATTTAATTTAAAATTTATTTATTTAATATTCATTTATTCTTTCTTTCTTTTTTTTTTTTTTTTTTTTTTTTTTTTTAATAAAATAGTTTACCGTACCCGAAATATATATTCACATTTGTGAATTACCAATTCAAAAATCAGATACAATTAGTGTTGGTTCTGCATTATTACAAAGACATAATGCAAAAGTTAAATACTCCCAATGGGCGAAGTAAATATAATTAAAATTGATTTTTTTAAAAATATTCTTTATCATTTGTTATATATATATATATTTGTTTTTTTATAAAATTTTAAAATGGAAAAATAATAATAACAATTCATTATCAATTTTAATATATATATATATATTATTTTTGATAATATACTAGAGATCGTGCTTCCTATGAAGAACAATTAGTTGAAAAGAATTTAAATGAAATTGTGATGTATGATTCGGATGGTAATTTATATGAAGGTCTTTCAAGTAATTTTTATATTTATTATAATGATACGATTTATATTGCTCCAGAAGATGCTGTACTTGAAGGTACCATTGGAAAAATGGTATTTAAAGGGTGTAAAGAAATGAATATCCCAGTTAGAAGAGAATTTCCAAAAATAAAAGATATAAAAAAATGGGCTGGTGCTTTTATTACTAGTAAGATTTTATATTATAACATATATATTAGTATTATCAAAAAAAAAAAAAAAAAAAAATATATATATATATATATATATATATATATATATACATACATTAAAAATTTAGTATTATCTAATTTAAATAAATAAATAATAAATGAATAATTAATTAATTAATTATATATGTATATTATATATAAAAAAGGTACATCAAGACTTGTTCTTCCAATAACGAAATTCTATTATAATAAGTAAGTTTATAACTTCAAAATTATATTTCAATATAGATTTATATATTTTATTATTTTTTTCTATTTTATTTATTATTAATAAATGAATAAATATAAATGAATAAATATTTCTGTATAAATAATCTAATTATTATTATTATTATTATTATTATTATTATTATTATTATTTTTTTTTTTTTTTCTTTTAAATTTTTATTAATTTTTAATAGTGAATTATATGAACTTCCAGTTGATGCAACAATCGTTACTATTAAGCAATACGTTTCTGAAGAAATTAAGAATGCATCTATATATGTCTTTCCTGAGATGTTTTAAGTAGATTAATTTGTGAATGAGGAAAGTTAAATAATAATAATAATAATTTTATTAATAATTGTTAACGAACAAAAAATATATATACATATATAAAAATAAATATAAAAATAAATTGTAAATAAATATTATAAATAATAAAAATTATTCAATTAATAGCAAACAATAATTAGTTAATTTATATAATTAAATAATTTTTTTTTGTGATACCTAAAAATATATATATACAAAAAAAAAAAAAAAAAAAAAAAAAAAAAAAAAAAGAAAAAAATTATAATAGTAATAAAAGATTTTTTTAAATATATATCCAAAAATATATTTATCAAGTTGGAAAAGTTTAAACTAAACACTATAAATTAATTAAATATAAATTTTAAATAATAATTATTAATTAAATGAATAAAAAAAAAAAAAAAAAAAAAAGCCAGAGACTGTTTTAAAAATAAAAATAAACCAAAAAGAATAATATCACATAAATAAATATTTAGTTTATATATTTTTATTCATAATAATCAATTTTTATTATATATTATTATTTAAAAATATTTTTTTATTCAAATTTAAAAGTTTTTTTTTTTTTTTTTTTTTTTCTTTTTTTTTTTTTTTTTTTTTTTTTATTTTTATTTTTATACATTAAATTTACAATATATTTTTATTCTAGATTTATAATTGGTGAAAATAAAAGATTAATATTTTTGATTGAGAAATATATTTTATTTCTAACAGACTGATTTTATTATTATTATTATTTTTTTTATATTAATATTGATAATTGTTTTTATTTTTGAAGTATGATAAATTCAATAATACGATATGACTTTAAATATTAATATGATTTATTTATTTATTTTTTTTTATTATTATTTTATTTTCTTGTTATTATTAAAAAATATTTATATATTAAAATATTTATATTTATAATAAATTTGATATATAAAAAAAATAATAATAATAACAATAATAATAATAATAATAATAATAATAATAATAATAATAATAATAATAATAATAATAATAATAATAATAATAATAATAATAATAATAATAATAATAATAATAATAATAATAATAATAATAATAATAATAATAATAATAATAATAATAATAATAATAATAAAAAATATATGAATATTATAAAAATAATTTTTTTTTTTTTAAAATTTTTTTGTGACACCTAAAAATTCTAAAGGAAAAATTATTATGAAATTATTGATAGCAAAAATCATTTAGTAAACATATAAATAATTATAGGTAATATCAATAAGAATTATTTTATAATATTTTGGCTCAAATTTCAAAGAAAATTCTTAATATATTTTTATTAGGTATTAACTTCATATATATTTACATTATTAATACTATTTATAGGAACAAAAAAGTAAATCCAATTTAAACTCCGAAATTTATCAAAAGGAAAATTAAAAAAAATCATAAAATTTATTATAAAAATCTATCTATCTATCTATCTTTCTATATATATATATATATATTTTTTTTTTTTTTTTTTTTTTTTGAACATTATAATATTTTTAAAAAAATGGGAAAAAGAATATATTTATATTAATATGTAAAAATAATATTTTTTTTTTTTTTTTTTTTTTTTTTTTTTTTTAGAAAATATCCGCAGGTTTTTTCATAAGTAAAAATTTAAAAAAAAAAAAATTATTTTTTATTTATAATAAACTTTCAATTTGTATAAAAAATTTATTGTATAATAATTGGTAAAAAAAAAAAAAAGAAAAAAGAACATATTTCCTTATTTAATTCTCATCCTTTCAATAAGGTAGTGTGTCCTTTTTAGTAAAAAAAAAAATAATTTTTTAACATTATAGATTCTATTTTAAGTTTCTTTCATTATTTCAGTGGTAAAAAAAATATTTTTAATTCTCTTTGGTTGTTCTAAAAATAAATTATAAGGAGTTGGTATAACCTTATAAAGAAAAATAATATATTTAAATTTATTGGTTGTTTGTTTTTTAATTTCCCTAAATAAAAAAGAAGAGTTTTTTTTTTTCCTAGGAAATTGATATCCAAAGAGAAATATAAATGTCTTTTAAAAAGAGTAATGAGTATTGAAGGTGATAGTTTAATATATTATAAAAAAAAAAAAATTCCTTGTTAAATATCTTTAGTTATTGAATTGGATAAATAAAAGAAAAAAAAA
The DNA here is from genome assembly GCA_016946835.1 of Neocallimastix lanati (nom. inval.). NCBI lineage: Eukaryota > Fungi > Neocallimastigomycota > Neocallimastigomycetes > Neocallimastigales > Neocallimastigaceae > Neocallimastix > Neocallimastix lanati (nom. inval.). The sequence goes on from JACVTC010000145.1 coordinate 58,182, forward strand.
TAAAAATAATGAAAATATATATCTATATTTCTTTTGATAAAGTTTAATCTATAATATTTGAAATTAACAATAAAATTATTTTAATAAAAAATAAAGTTAAGGTAATACATGCTTATTTTTTTTTATTAATAATATAATAAAGGTATTATATTTTAATAATGATAAAAGTATATGCATGTTTTTTTTTTAACATAAAATTCTAAAATCGATAAAATAACTATGATATGTTCCTAAATAAAAGTTTAAATACTAATATTTTATTTTTGATATTTTTTATAATTATTTTATAAATATAATTATTTTTTTTTTATTATATAAACTTTATTATTTATAATAGTTTAAATTAATTAACCGAAAATATTTTTTTTAAAAAAAAAAAAAAAAAATATCCAAAATTTTGGATATTTTTTTAACATTTTTTTTTTTATAATTAAAGTAGTAATTGATAGAAAAATTAATAATCAAAAAGTAAAGCAAAGCAAAAAAAAAAAAAAAAAAAAAAAAAAAAAAAAAAAAAAAAAAAAAAGTTTAAAATAAAAAATTAAAAATAAAAAAATAATAATAAAAATATAATAAAATATATATATAAAAAAAAATTGATATAATTTTTTTACAAACTATTAAAATAATAATAATAAATATATAAAAAATTTTTTATATCTAAGAAAAGTAGATGTATTCAAATAAAGGGGAGAATAAGAATACGCCGACGCCATCATCAGTTCTAATTGATGAATATGATGCCCAGGCAGTTGTAATTATTTTTAAAATTACTAATATATATATATATATATATATATATATTTTTTTTTTTTTTTTTTTTTTTGACAAGATTGTTATTATGTAATTATATGTTTTGTATCATTAATCCATCCCAAGATATATTATATATTAATCTTTTTTAAATTTTTTATCTTTAAATCATTATACTCTATTTGAATAAAATATTGATTTAATAAATAAACTTTCTTTTTTTTTATATTAAAAATATTATTTAACAAAATATGATAAAATATTAAATATAAATATATATATATATTTATATAAAAAAAAAATAATTGATAATTAAATGATAATAAACACATACATGTAATATGCATTAGCTTAAGCATAATGAGCTTCAAAATGAAGATAATCCTTATGAAGTAGAGTACATTGAAATGTGTCATTACAATTTACCAAAAATGAAATGTATAAGCAAATTTACAGATTTGGTGTCATTATGTATTATTGCTCAAGATATAGAGGAAATAGAAGGTTTGGATAAAGCCTATTCATTAAAAAAATTATGGATATGTGAAACTAAAGTTTCAAAAATTAAAGGATTGGATGCATGTACAAAATTAGAAGAATTATATTTGTAAAATATTAATTTTTTAAAATATTTTAATATTTCAAATTAAATATTAGAACAACACATGAATTAATAATAATAATAATAATAATAATAATAAATAAAATATAATAAAATAAAATAAATAAATAAATAATAATTATAATAATGATAGTAGTAATAATGATAGTAGTAATAATGATAGTAGTAATAATAATTAAAAAAAAAAAAAGAAAAACTGAAAAAAAATAGTTTTAATAAATTATTTATAATATCAAATATATCAAATTAATATAATTTTTTTTTTTTTCCTTTAATTTAATAATATTTTATATTGGTGGATTTATATATATATATGTATAATTATATTAAAGATATGCCAATAAAATTAAAAAAATCGAAGGTTTAAACAATAATATTCATATCAAAAAATTATGGATTTTTAGTAATGGTATATATCGTATATGAAGATAGGAAAATTATTAATAATAAATATAAATAATTGTGCCCATTATAAACATAACGTATATTAAAATAATCAAAAAAAAATTTTTTTTTTTTTTTTTTTTTTTTTTTTTTTTTTAATATTATAAAAAAAATTATTACTAATATTATCTTTAAAAAGAAATTGAAAGAATTGAAAATATTTCACATTTAAAGCAATTAGAAGATTTAAATATATCAGGAAATAAAATTAAATATATTAGAAATTCACTTTCTGAAAATTCAAATTTAAAAGTATGATATCTTTGATTTATTGTAAAAATATGGCTATATTATTATAATTATTAAAAATTGAATGCTATTATTTTTATTCTTATTTTAATTCACATTATTATTATTATTATTATTTAATTATAATAATTATTATTAATTATTATTATATAACTATGAATAACCTATAAATTTTTTTTCATTTAAATTAATAATAATAAATAAATTATGTGAAATGATTAAATTTATTTATAAAAAAATTATTATTAAAAAAAAATTTTTTTTTTTTTATTATACATTTATAGATACTATCTATTGCAGGAAATCAATTATCTTCTTTTCGTGATATTTTAAATTTAACTCGATTATTAAAATTAGAAACTTTAATAGTATCAAGTCAACTCTTCGATAATAATCCATTATGTGAACTTTTAAATTATCAAACATATATTATATTTCATATGACTTACCTTAAAAAGTTGGATGACATTGAAATTACAGATGAATCAAGAAAAACAGTAGCATCTACAATTATTAAAAAAAGAATGTAAATATTAAAATAAGAAATCATTAGTTAAATAATTAATAATAAATTTATATATAATATTATATATGGTTTTTTAATAATAATGCTATTTTTATTTTTAATGTCATATATATATATAAATATATATTAATAATGTGATACTTTTATCTCTTTGATAAATCAAAATAATTACAATAATAATAATAATAATAATAATAATAATAATAATAATAACAACAACATCCACAATACTATTAAAAAAAAAAAATAAAAGGTATTATAATACACAAATTCAAGCTATTCATAGAAATCAAAACTTTTTAGTAAGATTTTTAAAAGCAACGTATTTACAAAGAACATGCATTTTAGAAGATGAAATAAAGAAATCCTATATTAGAATACGTACTTTACAAAGAATATTATATGAACATGAAAATAAAATAAATGAATATAATAATGTAAATATATTATTTTGATTTATTTTTTTATATTTTTAATTTTCATTATTTATTCTCCTAATTAACCATGGAAAATATTTAAACATATTTTGCTTACTATTTTTTTTTTTATATCATATTATCAAATTATGATAACAAATTATTAAATATTTGTATCTTTTTATATTATTAATTTATATATTAGATAATGGAAGATGATATTAATAAAACTATCTCAGATTTAATGAAAAGTATTCAAATGAATTGGAATTCAATTAATCAAATTCAAAATAGTATTATTAAAACAAGAACACATATTGAATATCAAAGTGATATTGAGATTAGGTATTTTTTTTTCTATTTTATAATAAATATACACATGTATAAAAAAAATAAGAAAAAAATATATAATACAATTAGTCTTTTTTTTTTTTTTTATTCTTTGATAATTAATTAATAATTAAAAATTGAAATTATAAAACTTTATATATAATTAAAATTTTATTAAATGATTCATTACCTTTATATATACGTTATAAAATAAAAATTTATAATATAAAAAATTGAAAATATTTTTTCTTTAAAAAAAAAAAAAAAAAATAAACTAAAAATCTATATATATAACATATTTTTCATATATATATATATATATATATATAAAGAAAATTGCAATTAGAAATGGAAACTGGTGGTAATATTCGACTTGAGAAGACAATGATTGGAAGTGATTGGTATAATTTTGGTTCGAAATTTCTTCTCTCTGAAATCCTCTCCAGTAATGCTAATATAAGATGTGAAAATATAAAAATAAATCGTATATCATTAATTTATAATCGTCATATTTATAGAGTTTTTGATGTAAGTTAAAAAAAAAGAGAAATATATATAAAAAAAAAATATTAAAAAATATTATCTATATATATTGATTATTCATTTTTTTTTTTATGTTAAACAATTTTTTTTATGAATAATATTAATTAATATTATTAAATATTTAACATATTTTTTTTTTTTTTTTTTTTTTTTTTTTTTTTAAAAAAAATATAATATTAAATATATTATACTAAAATATATTCGTTTATTTTATATTTATATATATATTATTTTTATTTTCATTTTTTTTTTGTAACTCTTATATTTAAAATTCATGATTAGAAATTTATTAATAAACTTCCAAGACTTAAGAAGGAACAACCACGTTACGTCATGTTCACCACTGTCAATAAAAAGCATAATAGTGCAGAGCAAGAAATATTTTCTATTATTGAAAATGGTTTCTGTCAAAGTGGTTATCAATGGATTATTAATGGTAATACAGTAACATATAAAGCTCCCAAAACTTCAATTTTTGAAAAAGGAAATTATCATTGTTCAATTATATCCAAAGTATATACTAAAGAAATGATTTATAACGCAATAAATATAAAAAACAAAGATGCCAAAGGAAATTTTGTAGATGACAATGAAATTGTAGGGGAGGCTATTCGTCCAGAATATTTAATTGAATATTATATTGATGATGATATCAGTAAAAAGAGACCTCCAATTGAACAATATATTATTGAAGTATCAAACTCTAATCAATTATCTAATTTAAATATGTCCTATGCTATTCGTCCATATATAGAAACAATTTTAGAGAAAGAGGTATTATATATTAATAAAAAATATAGATTGAAGTTTATTCAATAAAATGAATTTCAATAAATATCTATTAATTACTATTTTTTTTTTTTTAATGTGTTGAAATTAAAAAATATAAAATGGAAATAAATAAAAATATATATTAATCATTATATTTATATATAAATTATAGATGAAAGAACCAATAAAGAAATATATTGTTCCATTATTAAATAATGAACCAGATTCTAGTGTTATAAATAAAATTAGTGTTGTAAATTCTACAAGTTTAAATGTAATATATAAAAAAGTGTTATGATTATTAATATATATATATTTAATATTTATCGATTCAAATCATCTTTATTATTAAATGAATTATAAAATTATAAATTTAAATATATGATACATAATAAGTATTTAATAATAATAATAACATTTTTTATTATAATATATATATTATATAATAATAATAATTATATTATATAATAATAATAATAATAATAATAATAATAATAATAATAATAATAATAATAATAATAATAATAATAATAATAATAATAATAATAATAATAATAATAATAATAATAATAATAATAATAATAATAATAATAATAATAATAATAATAATAATAATAATAATAATAATAATAATAATAATAATAATAATAATAATAATAATAATAATAATAATAATAATAATAATAATAATAATAATAATAATAATAATAATAATAATAATAATAATAATAATAATAATAATAATAATAATAATAATAATAATAATAATAATAATAATAATAATAATAATAATAATAATAATAATAATAATAATAATAATAATAATAATAATAATAATAATAATAATAATAATAATATAATAAAAAGATTTCAACAAATATTATTGAAAGCACAAAAACAATTAATTTGACAGGATCCCTTGTTAAAAAAATAAGTGATTTTAGCTCATTTGTTGGAATAAGAAAACTAATTTTATGTAATAATAAGTTAAAATCCGTAACAGGAATTGAAGTAATAAAGAATTTAGAATTTATTGATTTATCCTTTAATGAAATCAAAAAATTAGATTTCTTAAAAGGCATGAAAAAATTAATCCAGTTAGAAATGCTTTCTAATATGATTACTGATGTTACAGGATGTAAATGGGAAGAATAGTATGTATAATAAATAATATCTATAAATAATAGCTATAAATAAACATTGTATTATTTTTATTATTATTATTATTATTATATATATATATATATATTTTTTTTATTATTTTTATTTTTTTCTTTTTTTTTTTAATTATTTTTTATTTTTTATCTTTTTTTTTTTATTTTTTATTTTTTTTATTTTTTTTACATTTTAAAATAGTACTCCGAACTTAATTATTGTTGATTTTAGATTCAATCCAGTATTTAATAGAAAATATTATCAGAAATGGATGGTTTATCATTGTCAAAAATTGGAATATTTAGATGGATTGAGGGTGAATCGAAAGAATAAATCTCAAGGAAATGTGGTTAATAATGATATGATTGTTAAGAATTCAAGTGTTCAACCTTTCCTTATTCAACAATTATCTATAAGAAAGAAATGGGGTGAAAATTCATCCTCACGATTAGTTGAATACAGTATTATTGGAAATATGACCAAATTTTCATTCAATGATATTCTTCCTTATATATCATTATTAGAATTGGATAATTGTAATTTAATTGATATATCTAATATTTCATTTGAGTTCGTATTCAAATCAAATTTTTAGAAATGATATAAATATAATATATATATTTTTTATATTTAATATTTAATATTTAATATTTAAAATTAATATGTTATATTAATATTTTTATTATTATCATTTATTAATAATTTATATATTTATATATATTTATATTTATATTTTTTTTTTTTAGGAGTTTTGTTAATTTACGTTGGTTAAGTTTAAGAAACAATTATATAAAAGACATTAATAACCTTGTATCATGTGATAGACTTATTGAATTATCCATAGATAATAATGATATTGAATATATTGATTTTCTTTACTCATTAAAGTATCTACAAAAACTCAATGCAAGTTCCAATAAAATTATGATATTTGATCCTAAAAATGAATTCCCATCGTTAACTCAACTTAATTTAGAAAATAATTCCATAAGAAGCCTAAAAGGAATGAAAAAATTAACTTCACTAATGGAATTATGTATGTATTATTAAATATAACCCTATTACGATTTATGTTATTATATTTCATTTTATTTCATATTACTTATATTTATTTATTGTTATTGTTATTGTTATCGTTATTTTTTTTTTTAATTTTTTCTCTTATCTTAAAACTATTATGAAATATGTATTAAATTAATAACTTAAATTAACTTTAAAAAATTTAATAATAATAATAATAATAATAATAATAATAATAATAATAATAATAATAATAATAATAATAATAATAATAATAATAATAATAACAATAATAATAATAATAATAATAATAATAATAATTATAATAATAATTATAATAATAATAATAATAATAATAATAATAATAATAATAATTTATTTTTTCCATTTCTTTTTATACAAAAAATATTTAAAAGATTTAGGAAATAATTATATTAGTGAAACATCCAATATTTTCTTCTTAAAAGATTTACAAAAGTTTATTATATTAGATTTAACTGGTAACTCTATATGTAGTATTAAGAACTATAGATTATTTATAATATATCATTTAACTAAATTAAAGGTAATTCTAATAAATAAATATAAATTATAATATTATATAGTAGAAATCATTGAAACTGATTATTTTTTTTTATAATAATAACAACAAATTATTAATTTCGTTTTCATTTTATAAATATTTCTACTATGTATATATATTTTAAAAAAAAATTTGTTTTCCTTAATTTTTTTTTTTTTTTTTATTTTTTATTTTATTTTTTATTATTTTATTTTATTTTCTAGGTATTAGATGGTGTTGCCAACACCTTAAAAGATTATTCAGATTCCCGAGATATATATTTAGGACTATTAACTACGGATATTCTATTACAACGTTTTGATAAAACACAAATTTCCAGTATTACTAAGTTAGATTTAAGAAATTGTAAGATAAAAAATATCGAATGTTTTGAAAAGTTAGAAATGAATCAATTGATCATCCTAAATTTAGACAACAATAACATTAATTCCATGGAAGGTTTAAGAAATCTTTCAGGACTCAAATATTTAAATCTTAACAATAATAAAATTGAAAAGCTTGTCAGTGCCAATTTTATGGCCAATAATTTACCAATTATATTCCCTAAATTAGAAGAACTTCACCTTGGAGGTAATTTAATTCAACGTATACCCGATATCTCTACTGTGAAATTCCCGTGCTTGAAATTATTATTTTTAAATAATAATAAAATCAATAGGGTAAAGTATTAAAAGATAAAAAGATAAAAAGATAAATAATAAATAAATTAAAAAAAAGTATATATATATATATATATATATATTTTTTTTTTTTTTTTCTCTCTTTTGATATTATCAATATTGATGTTTTTGGTTTTTTTAATTTATTTTTTTTTCTTTTTTGTTTTTATTTAAATAATATATTTAAATTGAATATTTTTTATTTTAAATTATTAAATAGGTTGAAAGATTTAATACAATGCCATTGTTAATAGAATTAATTATTAATAAGAATCATATCAAAAGTATTGATGATGATGCTTTTGATGGATTATACAATTTAATGGAGTTACAATTAAAGTAAGAATCAAAATACTAATAGGGATAAAATTATATAAATTATATAATTTCATCTATACTTTGAATATATATATATATTATATATATATTCAGTAATATTATAATTTAAATTGTTTATTTTAATAATAATAATAATAATATTATTATTATTATTTATTATTGTTTATTTTACTGTAGAGATAATTGTTTAAAATCTATTTCTTGTCTTAATTCGCTTACTAGTTTAAGAAGATTAAATCTTTCCAATAATAGAATTCAAGATTTGAATGAATTAGGAGTAAGAAAGAAAAATTAATAATTTTTATTTTATTTAAATATATTGTTTTATCTGATTTTTTTTTTTTTTGAATTCTTTTATTTATATTAAATTTTTTTTTCTTTTAATGGTTTTGGTTTATATATATTTATATATTAGAAATTATCCTTACCTAATCTCTTTGAAGTTTCTATTATTCAGAATTCAGTAACGAAGAAAATGGGATATCGTTATACCTTAATTTTAAGACTTCCAAAACTGGTAACTATTGATGGCAATGAAATTACACCTGAAGAAAGAGAAAAAGCTTTGGTATTTAAATATTTAATTAATAATAATAATAATAATAATAATAATCTAATAATAATAAAAATATATATATATATTAATTAAATATTAATTTATTTTATATAAATATAATATATGATATTGTAATAATAAATAAATAAATAATAATAATAATAATAATAATAATATTAAAATTAGGAATATAATTTGGATGGTTTAAATACATGGGATGGTCGTTCCGTTTCAGTTCAAAAACATCCAGCTCTACTTCCGACCACCAAAATAAAATGTCCTATTAAAGTTACAGCTATGGTATTTGATGTGGAATCCTCGATTCAAACGAAATAAATTATACACCATATAATAATAATTAACACAATCAGAATATTTTTATAATAAATAGAGATTAATATATTTCAAACATTATTTTTTTATATATTAAAAAAAAAATTATATATATAATTATATATAAATTATATTGTTCAAATTATTCAAAACTTTTTTTTTTTTTTTTTAATTTTTATTTTATTTTTTAATAAATAGTTTTTACTACATCTATTGTGTAGAAAGTAATACATAATACATAATTCATAAAAAAAATTAACATAAATAATATACCATATTATTATTCCAAATAACAAAAAAAAAAAAAAATGCAAATAAATTTTTTTTTATTTAATAATTATTATCTTATTATTATTATTATTATTATTATTATTATTATTATTATTATCTTATTATTAATATTATTATTATTATTTTATTAATATTACACATTTGTAGTTCAAATTTTCAATTTCATTCTAATGTAAAATAAAAACAATTTACAATAATAATAATAATAAAAAAAAAAAATCCATATATTCAATAAACATATATAGAAATAAAGAAAAATAAAAAAAAAAAAAAAATTTTTTTTAATTAAATTTAATTGTTATTTATAATTAAAATAAAAATGAGCTTATTATTATTAGTTATTTTAAATAAATAAATAAATTAGAAAAAAAAAAATGAAACCCTTGGTATTTTAAAATTTTTAATTTTAGCAAATAATATAGAAAACCAAATATTCATAAATCTCAACATAGGAAATTGTTAAATATTAGCCAATAAGTGGGTAGAAATGCCGATAAATGTCCAAGCTTAGTAGTATGAGGGGAAGTTTCCAAATTACTAAATAAAAAAGATCCTACCTTTTATCTCTCAATACAAGTGTTAACCTAAAAATGAATTACTGTACCTTCTTAGGTGTACCATTTTCATATGATTTAGAACTGAAACCTATTATACAGGGAATGAATAATAAAGTTAAGAAAGTCTTTAATAGAATAAACTGTTTTTCTAAGAATCTTCATATTCAATGAATATTTATTATGATTTTTATTTTATCATAATTAATCTTAACGAAATTTTCTAATCTTTCTAGGTTTAATAAAAATATATTGTTTGAAATTTATATTTTATATTAGATATCATATATATCCATATATATTTATAATATATATGTATACAAGTTTTCAATAATAACGAATAATAAAAGAAAAATTAATTAATAAAATAAAAAATAAAAAAAATTAGGAATATAATTTAGATAGTTTAAATGTATGAGATGGTCAATCCTTTTTCGGTTCGAAAACATCCAGCTCTACTTCCTACCACCAAAATAAAATGACCTATTAAAGTGACAGCTATAGTATTTGATGTGAAATCCTCGATTCAAACGAAATAAATTATACACCATATAATAGTAATTAACACAATAAGAGTTTATATAATAAAATATTTTCTTCTTTTTTATTATCAGTTGCAAAAAAAATTTTTTTTTTTTTTCTTTGAAATTCCATTTTTATAAAGATTTTCAAATATAATTTTTTTTTATTAATGAAATTATTTAAAACGTAATAAATAATTAATATTTATAAATATGGTATTACATATTTATTATTATTATTACTACTAAATCATACTTGTTCCCCCGTAAGTATTTCCAAGATTTCTGTTCATTTTGAATTCTAACCTTTTTATTTTTATAAAATATTTATATATAATTTAAGATATTTAATATTATATAATTAAAACTATAATGATATTAAAATTATTTTAATATTTTTTTTATTAAAATATTCTATTAAAATAAAAAATTTCATAATATTAATAAAATATTATATATATAAAACTAAAAATAAACTAAAAAATCATTTTTATCCTTATTTTAATTTTATATTATAGATGTAAATATAAATAAAATATAAATGAGAAATAAAAAAAAAAAAAAAATTAAAACTTTAACCGGAATTCATGGAAAAAAAATAAAAGTTACAAAGGAAAAATTTATTAATGAAATAAAAAATTTTGTAATAAAAAAATGGAAAGAATATTTTTTTTAATAATTATTTTATTTTAGATATATAAAATCTTTTATTCTTATTTTTTTTATTTTATTTTTTTATTTTATTTTTTTTTATTTTAATTTATTTTATTATTTTTTTTTTGTTAATTGTCTATTAATCATTTTAATACAACTAATTTTTTTTATTGTTTAAGATGTCATTTAACTACTAACGTTTATTAAAACAAAAAATTTTTTATTGTAATACGATTTTAAAGTTTTTTCTTTTTTTTTTTTTTTTTTTTTTTTTTTTTTTTTTTAGATTTATTTTTTCTTTTACAAATATTAAATTATTAATAATATTTTTAATTTTTATTTATATTCATAATATAATTTTTTTTATTATTATTAATTTTTTTAATTATATTTTGGTTTTTATTTTTATTTTTATTTTTCTATAAATATATATATATATATTAGTAATAATGAAAAAACTTATTATTATTATTTTCTATTATATTGTATTATTTTATTATAAATAATAATATTAATAAAAACTTAAAGAGTTTTTAATAATATTAAAAATTATTCATTTTTATTATTTAATTTTTATTTTTATTATTTAATATTAATATTAAATATAACTTTTTTTTAACTATTTAATATATTAAATATTATTACCTTTTTTTTATATATATATTAAAATATTTATTTTTTATTTGTTAATCTATTAATATTTTTTTTTTCTTTATTATTCATTTGTTATTTTTATTTTTTATTTTTATTTTTATTTTATTTTATTTTATTTTATTTTTTTTTATTTTTTTTTTTTTTTTTTTATTTTGTTTTATTTTTTTATTGTTTTAATTATCAATATAATTTAATAGAAAATTATCAATAATTTTTCTCTTTTTTTTTTTTTTTTTTTTTTTTTTTTTGTTTAAATAGTTGTTAAAATTCGAAATATATTTATTGAAAAAAAAAACTATTAGATTAATTTTAACTATTATAAATAGATATATATTTTTTATTTAATATTTTTCTTTGGATAATTTTTTTTTTTTAATTTTTTAGTTTTGATTTTATATTTTAAATATCATTGTTTTCATTATTATTATTATTATTATTATTATTATTATTATTATTATTATTATTATTTATTAATTTTTAATTGTAATTAAAAAAAAAAAAAAAAGTAAAAATTATAAATTTTGAGAGGAATTGAATTTTTATGAATTAAATATGGTATCAAAATAATGATTATTATTAATTATTAATATTATTATGAATTCTTCTTCTTATTAATTAATCATTATACTTTATTTATTTATTTTTATTATTTATTTATTTATTTATTGATTTCCAATTTTTTTTTTTTTTTAAGATTCAACAGTTTCAAGTTGATTTTTAAGTTTATTAATAATGTTTTCCATTTCTTCATTTTCTTCTTGTAATTTTTCCTTTTCTTCAATTAATTGTTGACGATCCTCAATAAGTTCCTTTAACTTTTTATGTGCTCTTGATGATAAATCATCAAATTCAATTTCTTTACGTTTATTATTTTCAATCATTTTTTCACGTTCATGACGCATTTGACGATAATCACTTGTTAATTGCTGATTTTCTTTCTTAATATCTTTAAGTTCATCATTCATACGTTTTATAATTTCACGATAATTGACAATTTGATTTTGAAGGGCTTCAACATTCGTACTCTTATCAATATCATCTTTAAAAATGGTATTGATATCTTCAACATATGATGTAGTTTGAACAGCTATATTATGACTACTAACACGTTTAGTTTGAATTTGAACATGTCTAACTTTTGGTCTAACACGTACAGGAGTTTGACCATTATTATTACTATTTGATGGTGGAGGTTGAGACATATGATGATGAGCTTTATTACTATTTGCTAATTTACCAAAACCAGCAGGTGGTGGAGTAGAAGTTCTATTCTTTTCAATATTACTAATAATACCTTTATCAAATGGAACAGGTGGTGGTGGAATAACTGGTGGTGGAGTACTCTTATTATTATTATTATTATTATTGTTGTTGTTAGCTTCAACTTTTGATTGATTTTCATTTAAATTTTCATTTTCTATTTCTTCTAATTCATAATCTTCAATTCCTGGTATAGATGAACTAGTGACAGTAATTTCACCCATTTGTGGTGGTGGTAAAGTAACACGATTATTTACTGTTTGTTTTTGATTATTGATTACACGTTGAACATTTGGTCTTAATTGTGGTGGTCCATGACGAGAACTACGACGTTCAGTCATTCTTAATTTATTTCTATCTCTATCTCTATCTCTATCTCTATCTCTGTCCCTATCTCTTTCTCTATCTCTATCTCTGTCTCTATCCCTATCTCTGTCTCTATCTCTATCTCTATCTCTTGGTGGTGGTGGACCTCTTAAACCATGACTTCCAGTTAAACGATGTTCCTTTCTAGCATTACGACGAGATTGTGATGGATCTTGTTGTCTTTCATCTCTACCTTCTTCTTCTCTTCCTCCTTCTTCATCTAAAATTTCTGATGGTTCACCATCCGATTCATATTCAATATGACTAATTCTTTTAACATCTGGATTAAATTGAACTGTTTTTCTATTTGGATCTGGAGGTGGTCTTTGAATTGGAGAATCAAACGATTTATCATAATAGAATTCATCACCAACCATATTTGCGTTGTAACGGGTATTACGGATTAATTCAGAATCTGATTCACTAAAGTAATCATCATCATCATCATCATCATCTAATAAACCTTGATCATAATAATTATTATTAGGATCTTCTGTATTAGTATTGGCAGCACTGGAGGTATTAATCATTTGTGGATGATTTCTAATATCTTCTATTTCTACAATAGTTTTATTTGGCAATCCATTTATATTACTATTATTATTATTAATATTATTAGTCATATTCATAGACATTGGAGCAGCATTAACTCTTGGTCTTGGCTCATCTTCATCTAGGTCTTCATAATTACTACGTTCAATTGATAAATTTTCTAAATTTTCAACAATACGATTTTTTACACTTGGACTAATTTCATCATCATTTGCTGTTGCATTTTCAATAAAAGTTTTAGCATTATTTATTGCAGTAATGGAAAGATTATTCATTAATTTATTGTGATTAGTCATGCCTGGAGTATTATTCATATTCACATTTATGTTCATATTCATAGAATTTGAATTTGAATTAACAGAAGAATTTGATACAGATCCATTTTGTGGACTTCGATAACCAGAAAGATTTGGAGATGGAGTATTATTATTATTCATATTATTTCTATTTAATAATCTTGGATCTTGTAAACCAATATTTGTACCAGATTTATTGAATGGGAAATTTTCACCACCTTGTACCTTTTGGCCCATAGCTATATTTTGAGAATGCATTTGCATTTGTTGCTGTTGCTGTTGTTGTTGTTGCATTTGTTGTTGTAATTGTAATTGCTGTTGTAATTGTAATTGCTGTTGAGACATATTATTGAAATGTGGACTTCCTGGAATTTCTTGTTTAGCTTTTAAATTCATAACGTAAGGACTACCTACCCCATTTTGTTGTTGAAAACTATTCAAAGAAGAAACCGATCCACTACTTTTTAAGCCATTAAAATTATTTGGCATTGGAGGAACATTTGAATTTGCAAAAGAATTCATCATATTATTTGGCTGTTGTGGAGTTTGACCACTAAGGTTTGGTTGATTTTCAGCCCCAGGATAATTAATAACAATTGGAGTATGCTTTGGTGTATTACTACTTGATGGAGGAGAATTACCACCACTACCAATTTCTTCACTAAGAGCAGAAGGTTTCTTTTCCTTTTTCTTACTTTTTTTAAATTTGAAAAGTGATCCTCTTTTCTTTTTACCTCCCTGAGCATCAGCAGGTGAGGCTGGACCACCACCTAACATATCAGGACCAGTATTTTTTAAGAAATCAGCTAAAGCTTCCGTTTCTGTTTGTTTACGTTTAGGAGGTCCATCTAGAAAGTCATCAAGATCAGAATCATCATCGAAACTTTCATCACGAAAGCCTCCACCATAACTATTAAAACTAGTTTGTGAATTATTAAATGAAGGGTTCATCATAAGATTCATCATTGGATTTCCATCATAGGAACTACCATCGAAGGAATGCATATTTCCATCAAGAGTTAAATCTGAACCATTAGGATTTAAATATTTATTTCCAGGGACAGTAAGTGTATCTAAACTACCCATACTACCCATTTTATTTAATGGTGGATGTGGATTAAACTTTGGGGATTGTAAAAGAGTTTGATCAGAATTCATACGATATAAATTATTATTGCTACCATTTAAACTTGAATTAGAAGATCCTGGACCCATTAATGGAGATTTATGAAAGTCTTTATTCTTTTTTATTTGACTGTAATCCATACTTGGACTCATGACCATCATGTTTGGACTTATAGGACTAACTGAGTTCATACCTGGTTGATTTTCAAAATTAACCATAGGATTAGTTAAGGATATTTTCATTGGATCCTTTTGTTGACGAATTTTTTGTTCAAATTCTTCAATTGATAGCATTTTGCTGTTATTTCCCATATTATTCATGTTGTTCATTTTTGAATTTTTTTTCGTCTTAATGAAAATAAAACAAAAAACAAACAAACAAAAAAAAAAATAAAAATAAATTCTATTTGATCTAAATTTCCAAAAATATTTAGATATTTGAGATTATTATATTTATATATTATCTAGAATTTAATATATAAATATAGAAAAAAGAATAAAAATTCAAAAATAATCAAGTATTTATAAATACTTATTAAAAAAAAAAAAAAAAAGGTAATAATAAGAAGTTAGTTTTCATTATTAAAAATATGAAAATAAAATATATATATATATATATTTTTTTTCAATAAAAAATAAGAAAAAATAATAATTTACCCAGTATATATTAATATTATTGTATCACTTTTTGAGAAGTCAATTAATATATTAGTATAAATATTATATAAATATATAAACAGATACAATTTAAAATGAGGAGTTAATTAAATTTTATTAATAATAAATTAAATGATTTATTATTTGTATTATTATTAAATAATTAAATATATTTTGTTAAATTTATAATTTTAATAAACTATTAATACATTATTATAATAATATTGCTATATTCTTTTGTATTAAATATCGCTATATTCTTTTTATTATTAATATTGTCTTTAAATATATATATATTCTTCTATCTTTTTATTTTTACTTTATTATTACTTGCTTATTTTTTTAAAAAAAAAATTTTTTTTTTATTGTCTTTATAAAAAATATATAATATTTGACATTCATAATATTTATAAGGTAAAAGAAATATTTCTATTTCATAAGAATTACATTCCAATATAATAGATATAAAAATTTATTGAACTTTTACTTTTATTATATTACTTTTTTATTGTAAATATCTCTTTAATTAATAAAAGAAAGTTTTGTTTTTCAACATATCATTAAGAATAAAGAATAATATAAAAAATATAATATAATTGTAAAATAATAAGAATTCAAAAAATTCTATTTATTTATTGAATTTAAATAATTTTTACTGTTTTATGTTTTATGTTTTCTTTTTTATTTTTATTAAAATAAATAAATAATTCATAAATATATATATATATAAAAGTTCGAAATATTTATTGATTTAATAAAATTTTAATTCTACCTTTTATTTATTTTGATTTAAATAATTTATTGAGTATATTTTATTTATTATTATTTAATTATTATTGCTTCATCTTTTTTTATTTATTTATTTATTATTTTATTTTATTTTAATTTACTTTTCTTTCTTTTTTTTTTTTTTTTTTATGAATAAAGAAAAAATAAATTAATAATAATCTATATTATAATTTACTTATTAATAAATATATAAAAAAAAAGAAGAAAAAAAAAAATTTTTTTTTTTTAATTTAATATATAATTATATGTTTTATTCTTTATTTTTATTTGAAAATGAATTAAATTTCTATTTCATAGGATGAATTATCAT
This sequence comes from Neocallimastix lanati (nom. inval.), assembly GCA_016946835.1. Classification (NCBI taxonomy): domain Eukaryota; kingdom Fungi; phylum Neocallimastigomycota; class Neocallimastigomycetes; order Neocallimastigales; family Neocallimastigaceae; genus Neocallimastix; species Neocallimastix lanati (nom. inval.). Next base: position 75,510 of record JACVTC010000145.1, read on the forward strand.
AATATAAATTATAATATTAATTATTCCTTTTAATTATTGTTATACACTTATTAATTTAACATATTCTTTTGATTTATAATCTTAATTAATAAAAATTTTATAATTATACTATATTGTAATTATATAATTATTAAAATCTTTTATTTATTATTAATTATTAATACAATTAATAGTACTACTATCAAATATTATATATTATTATTATATTTTTATATATATTATTTAATTATTATAATTTAATTTGTTAGTATTTAATTATTATTATTTAATTATTTAATTATATTTATTCAATTATTATTATTTATTCATGTTAAAAATAATATAAATATTAAAATTATTAATTAATAGAATTCAAGTAGTATTATTAATTACATATATTGTAATATACACTATTTTATGGTTTATTTAATTTGATTTTAAGCAAATAAACATATAAATATATATTAATTATAACGTTAATGAAATCTTTTACTTTTAATAGTATGTATTGTAAACTTTAATAGATACTCTTTTGTAGTTGAATATACAGGATACTATTTATTAAAGTTTGCAATTTGTTTTATGAGAAAATAATTGATAGTAATTATTAACATTATAATTATTTTAATTATTATTATTATTATATGTATAAATATCATTATCGTTTTATTTAAATAAAATACATCGATAATTTAATTATTATAGGTATGAAAAGGTTTATTTAAAGTATGAAAAGGTTTATTTAATTAATGACAAGAACATATTTAAAATAAGAATTAATAACAAATAAAAAATAATATATATACATAATTGTAAAGACATATGTGAAGAGCATTTACTTTAAGAATAATAAGGTTCAAAGGTTAAATAATAGCAATCATTAATACAGTAAAATCCATTTAATTACATCTAAAAATATTGAAAAGTAGAATAAACTTTTTTTTTTAGAAAATAACTGAATAACAAATAATTGAATAATAAATAATAAATAATAAATAATAAATAATAAATAATAAATATTAAATATTAAATATTAAATAATAAATCATAAATCATAAATCATAAATAATAAATAATATATAATAAATAATAAATAATAAATAATAAATAATAAATAATAAATAATAAATAATAAATAATAAATAATAAATAATAAATAATAGATAATAAATAATAAATAATAAATAATAAATAATAAATAATAAATAATAATAATAAATAATAAATAATAAATAATAAATAATAAATAATAAATAAATAATAATAAATAATAAATAAATAATAATAAATAATAAATAATAAATAATAAATAATAAATAATAAATAATAAATAATTGAATAATAAATAATAAATAATAAATAATAAATAATAAATAATAAATAATAAATAATAAATAAATAATAATAAATAATAAATAAATAATAATAAATAATAAATAATAAATAATAAATAATAAATAATAAATATTAAATATTAAATAATAAATCATAAATCATAAATCATAAATAATAAATAATATATAATAAATAATAAATAATAAATAATAAATAATAAATAATAAATAATAAATAATAAATAATAAATAATAAATAATAGATAATAAATAATAAATAATAAATAATAAATAATAAATAATAAATAATAAATAAATAATAATAAATAATAAATAATAAATAATAAATAATAAATAATAAATAATAAATAATAAATAAATAATAATAAATAATAAATAATAAATAATACATAATAAATAATAAATAATGTAAATGACATGAGGTGTATAATACTTTTAAATAATTATTTAGTTTATAATGAAAAATTAAATATATAAAAAATTATTTTTAATATAAAATCAGTATAATTTAATTTATTTATTTTATATAATATATAATAAATAAAAATAAAAAAATTTTTATTAAAACATTAAAACATTAAAACATCATTTATTTAATAAAAATTAATAATAGATATATATATACATATATTAAATTTATTTATTAGAAGTTTTTATAATTTTTTTTTACTCTAATATAAACATTAAAATAATAAATTTATAATTACTATGAATATAAATATACATTAATAATTTATAACATTTAAAATGATAAATATAATTTTATTTTAATTTATGCTTGTTATTATCAAATTATAAAAAAAAAAGTTATTAATAAAATAAAAATATTATTATTATGCTAATGTTATCATATTAATAATAATGTTTGACTTTTTGTAAGCTTGATCTACATGAAAAGAAAATTACTGTTAATATAACAATAAATAAATAATAAACTATCCATACAAATAATACTAATGATAAATAATATTAAATGATAAATATCAATAGAAACAATTTTAATAACTAAATAAAAATAAAATAACCATAATAAATGATAAAATATATAGTAATCAATAATAATAATAATAAATAATGAATAGTAATAATAATTATAATAAATACATTAGTAATAAAAAAATAATATATTTAATACCATATAATAATATTTCTTAATTTTTTATAAAGAAAAAAAATATATAAATATATAATTACTAAACAATAAACATTACACTATATTCAAATATATTGAATTTATTTGAAATTTTAATAAATAATTGATAATAAATTATACATATATTATTAATTATTATCCAAGCATAATTCATTCTTTTATTTAAGAGATCAATAATAACTGAAAGAAAAGAGAAATATAAAATGTTGAATACATGAATTAATAAAATATTAATAAACCTTATTATTATTTTATATTATTTTTATAATTATATTTGTTATAATAGATTTTTTTTTTTTTTTTTATTATTCATTATCTTTTTTTTTTTTTTTTTTTATGTCAACAATAAAATTTTACCTTATTTTATTATTGTATAGTATATTATTCATTATAGTTCAATATATTACTAATTAAAAGTAATAAATTAAACCATATTTAATATATTTCAATTTCAAAATAAATTTAAGCTTCACATGGTTCAAAGTTCGATTCAATTTTATTAATTAATTTAATTAATTTAATTTACATTTATTTATAACAAATTCTTAATTATTGAATTACTTTAATAATAAATTAAGTTTTATTTATTTTTTATATTTTTTAATATAGGAATTGGAGACATTTTATTTATATTTTAATATATTTATATATAAACAATTTTTTATATGAAAATGCTTAAAAGTATAATAAAATAGAATTATAAAACAGAAATATAAAATAGAGATATCAAATAGAATAATAAAATATGTTTATAAAATAGAATTATAAAATAGAATTATAAAATAGAATTATAAAATAGAATTATACAATAGAATTAAAATTAAAACAAATAATTGGAATAGAAGATGAAAAATTAAAACAAATAATTGGAATAGAAGATGAAAAGGTAAACTTCAGTTTAAATTAATATATAATATTTTAAAATGGACAAATATTAAATAAATTTAATATTAAATTAAAATATTTAAAATAAAAAATTATAGATAAAAATTTAAATAATTAACATTTTATTTAAGTTATATTTAAAATAAAATTAAAAATTCAAAAAAAAAAAAAAAGTTAAAAAGTTATTTTTTTTTTTAATAAATTTATTATAAATATTTAGTTAAAAATCATCATTTTTTCATTATGATATATAAAAAGCTCCTTCATATTATTTGCCCAATAATTAATCTTCCTTAAATATAAACTTTAATATATATTAAATGTAATGTAATATTTATTGTAGCCTATGAATTATATTAAATGATTTTCATGTTTAATGTAATATTTTTTTTTTTTTTAAATTTTTTTTATAAATAAATAAAATAAAATAAATAGTAGAAATATAAATATGAAGTACAGATTGAATGAAATAAAATAAAATAAATAGTAGAAATATAAATATGAAGAATAGAATGAATAAAATAAAATAAAATAAAATAAAATTATATATACAGAATTGTTATAGTACCAAATTATGCATATGAAAAAATTATTTTAACTTTAATAAAAGAAACATAAAAAATTAATAAAAATATATATATAATTAATGTTTTACTTTGTTAATAGAAAGATAATATATAACTCATTAAATAAATCATTATTTGATATAATTTGGAATATGAATTAAGAATTAAAGAAAAATAAAAAAGAATAAACTTAAATAATATTTTATTTTTTACTATTGCAATTTAAATAAATACTGCTAATAAATAATTAAATAAATAAAATATAAAAAAAAAATATTGGATTAATCAGAAACTTTAATTTTATTAAATCTAATAATAAAATTAATTATTATATTAATTATTATATAAAATTTAATATAAAATTTTTATTATTCATTTTTCAGTAATAGTAGATCATTATATGGTTTAAATTATGTATATATGTATAAATATTTTAGTTTTTATCTTTATATTATTTTCTATTTATTATTTTTTTTTATATTTTTCGTAATTTGAATTAAATATATAAGAATTAAAAATAAATTATTAAATAAAAAAAATGTTATTTCTAGTGATTAAATGGAAGTTTGTAAATGAATAAAGAATTTTTCTTTTAAATAGTATTTATTATTATTATATAATAATAAATTAATAAAAAAAAATTATATAATAATAAACAATATATTTAATTTATTCTTTTTTTTTTTTTTTTTTTTTTTTTTTTTTTATTTGTTTGTTTGTTTATTTATTTTTATTGTTTATTATTTATTTATTTAATTTTTTTTATTTTATTTTATTTTATTTTATTTTATTTTTTTTTTTTTTTTTTTTTTTTTTTTTAAATTTTCTTATAGAAGAAATTTGTTGAAGAGTCAAATTAAAAAAACTTTTTTTTTTTTTTTTGAAAAAATTTATAAGAGAAATTTATCATGATCTATAATATTTTTGTTGAAAATTTTTATTAATGTAAATGTTTATATATTAACATTAATAAAATAAAACTTTCACACAAAGATGGTTCTGATGTTCGACATGGGCATGGGGTTGTTGTTAGATAAAAAATTTACTATGATTATTATAATTATTTAACTTTTTTTTTCTTTTTTAATAGTATTATGCCAACTGCATATATATATATATAATAAAGAAATAATAATGTTGCCAATTGGAACAATCGGATATCAACGTTAATATATATATACCATTGATAAGACTTCACCATTGACAATGACATCTTTTAATGGTTATATAAAGAAGTAATTGAGATATTGTTAAAAATCATCTCATCATTGACATATTAATATAAAAGACTAAAAGGATATTTAACATTAATATATGTAATGGAAGATGGTTTATAAAAAAATGGCTTGAGTTGTTATTAAAAAAAAAAAAAAAGACATTCAAATATTGACATTAAATTTATATAAATGGTGATGATGAGGTTTCTTTCACCACTGTAACTCGTTTCCTAAAAAATGGTTTGAAAGAATATATTGAATAACTGTGCTAATGTTAAAATATTTGAATATTGCTATTGTTATTGATATTAATATATTGAAATGAATATAAAAACCAATAAAGAGGACTTAGTATTGATGGTCCCAGCTTTAAGAGGGTATAGCTAAAGCATTCAACTATTGAATTTAATACATAAATTGATGACGGAGCAACGTTGATATACGCAACAAATTATGGGTTTAAAGAAATAGTTGAGGTATTATTAATGCATCCGAATATCAATATTAATAGTTAAAACTCATGAAAGAATCACCATCATTGTTATTATCAATTCAGAAGTCATAAGAAAACTTTTATTGAATTACCATTAAAACATCCAAATGCTAAAGATCGATACAGAAAATCGATAATGAATTATTGTAAATACCAAAATAATAAAATAAAAAAAAAAATTTAAAGAACTTAATTTGGCTAAACAATATGGGAATTTGGAAAAGAAAAAGTCTCGGAAGTTATTTAAGGAGCTTAATTGAAAAGTTTTTTTTTTTTTTTTTTTTTTTTTTTTTTTTTTTTTTTTTTTTTGGAAAAGCTAAAAGTGTTTTCCCTACGAAATGATTCGAAATTTCATTGACAAAAAAAAAAAAAAAAAATATAAAAAGTATAGAAAATTTTAATTTTTTAAAATTATTAAAATCCAATATGCATAACTGAAAACAAAACAAAACAAAACAAAATTATTAAATATTATAATTGTTAGAACATGTGAAATATATGAAATAAGTGTCATTTTTATTAAAAATATTATTAAATATCTTATTGAAGCATTTATAAATACATGTAAATTAATATTAGTTTAAATCTTTAGTTAACTTAATAATACTAAGTAACTCAAAATAACTCTTAATCATAATATATTCATTTAATAAAGTTAACATATAATTTCCAAATTCTTAATAGATTAAGAGTCTCGGTGACTCTAATCATGAAAAAAAATAATGTTCTCTATTATTTTTGTGAACTACCGAATTATGTTACACAACCTGACACAATTCAACGATTTTTTACTTAGTCAAACATAAACCATGCCAAAAACCTCAAAATCTCAAGATCCCGAAATTCTGAAATTTTAAAACCTATGGATGAATATATGTCTTACAAGAAAGCCTCTATGAAACGTTTAAAGAAGAAGAAAATGAAGAAGAAAATAAATATACCAGTGGAATTTTAAATACTAATACCTTCCTTTTCCTATATAATATATTTGTGCACTTGTGTTATTACTAACATGGTGGATGTATATTGCTCATTAAATTCCCATTAAATCATGAATTACCATATTAGATGAAATTAATTCCTTACTATTACTATTTACATATAATATTGAAAAATATTGAATTACTAATATATGTTACTAGCTAAATGAATTTAGAAAACTTATTAACACAATAAAATAATTATGATTTTTTATTCAATTACAACTGACATTATATTAGTGTTATATTTTAAAAAGTAAACTCTGAATAATTTTAAAAAAAAAAATCTAATGATTCATTTTAACACAAATTCCCTGATGTCTTATACAAATAAAATAAACATAATAGTTTCATCAAACATAATACAAGTACAACATTATACACAATCTTAAGGTTCGTACTAAACCTACAAAAGAGAATATATAAAAAGTTTCAACCTATCTATAAAGAGTGACGCTTTGGTTACCTCTTAACAACAAAAGTACACAACTTGAAGGTTATTGCTAAGCCTTCCAAAACCATATACTTATACAATTAACCATACAGGTATAACTACAAACAAAGATTGCTAGATGCTTCAATACAAGAAAGCATAATATTTAACCAATGAGTTATATAATTCGATGAAGTTTTAATCTTTTAAGATTATTCAATACTATATATAACATTAATCATATATTCTCATATATAATGGACCAATATTATAATATGTTGTGATGCCGACTTACCAAAACAATCGGTGATAATATTAGACATCTCATATTACCACATTAATAAAATGTTGTGATTGTTAAATTATTGGTCAATATTCTAATTAACTTAGCTGATTTCTTAAACTTAAAACCTAATATTATAATACTAACCTGAGGTGGAATAATGACTTCAATTCGCAAAATTTAACTAAATTATTTAGATAATTTTACTTAAAAGAAATTATTTATTGTTTTTATGAAACTCATTTAAATATAATTGAAATTGGAGAAATTAGGAATTAGGAAAATTTGGTTTAAAGAAATAATACACATATTCACCGACAAACCAAATTATTTTATTCAAACAATTAGGTTTGAGGGGGAATGTTAGAATATGTGAAACATATGAAATAAGTGTCATATTTATTAAAAACATATTAAATAACTTTATTGAAGCATATTTAATACATGTCAACTGTATTAATATAGTAATAAATTAAATGTACAAGCTACAATATAAACATATAAATATATGTAAATTCGTATTATTTTAAATCTTTAGTTAACTTAATAATATTAAGTAACTCGAAATAACTCTTAATCGTAATATATTATATATTCATTTAATAAAGTTAACATATAAATTCCAAATTCCTAATAATAATGAGTTATAAATGAAAATATATTAATTTTTTTTTTTTTTTTTTTTTTTTTTATTTTATTATATATATATAAATAAAACATATCCCAATTAATTAATATATGCTTATATTGTTTTGAAATAAAAAATTTTTTTAAGATAAATTTAGTTTTAATTATTAATATAAGAAAGCTTTCATAGATATATTGACTTAAGATTAATTACTAAAAATCAATAAAGTATTACTATATTATTAAAATAATGATAATTTTTTTTTTTTTTAAAAAAAAAAAAAAAACGTATTATTGTAAAAAAAAATATGGTATTTTAAAATTTAAATAAATGATATTATACTTATTTTTTTTATATTATTTTTTATTTTTTTTTTTTTTAAAACTATGATAATTTGGAGAAATTTAATTTCATTAATTATATATATATATATATATTATTAAAAAAAAAAAAAAAAAAAAGAGAGAATATCGATACTTAAATTTACAACAATAAATTTTTTGTATTATTTTAAGAAAATATATATATATTTCAATTCATGAAACATCCATTTAGATTAAAAATTTTATATAATTTTAATTCAAAGAAAATTTTTTTTTTTTTGTAGTTAAATTTTTGTTTTAAAAATGATAGATATCATATTAGTAATCTAGATAAATTATTAAAAAAATAAACAGATATATTCTTTTGGACAGGTTTTTTAAATGAATTAGTGATATCCTTATCCTATCTATTATTATTTTTTTTAAAGATTAATCAATAAACAATGAAATAAATAAATTTATGGATAATAAAACTTTTAAATTTTTTTTTTTTTTTTTTTTTTTTTTTTTTTTTTTTAAGAAAACAAAACTAGATAATCTTAAATAAATAATAAAATATTTAAAAATATTTTAATAAAAAATAATTGTTATCAACTAATAAATATTTAACAAATAATATAATATCTATGATATTTAATAATAATATTATTTAAATATGTTATCATAATATCTTTTCTTTTTTTATTTATTTAAAATTATTTACTATAATTCTAAAGAGATTAAAATTTTCTATATTTTTTTTTTATTTTCTATAATAAAAAAAATAATAGAAAGCTTATAATTATTAGTTTTACTTTTAATCATATTGAAAACTTTTTTTTTTAATGAAGATTAGTACTGATACACATAAAAAAAAGTAAAATCTTTATGAAAGTCAAATATAAATATGTAAAAACTTACACTTAAGACTTAAATAAATATTAAAATTCAATATTTGTAATGTAAAAAAAATCTAAATTATTAAAATATTAAAATAATGAATTATCCAAATAAAAAAAAGTTCATAATATTCTTTTTTAATTGTATACAAAAATATATAATATTCATGAAAATAAAAGTAAAATTTTATTTTTATAATGTAAAAAAAAAGTGAATTTAGAGTAAAATATCATATTTTAAGAAAAGCAATAGCTATTTAAAGTGATTCTTTTTATGTTTTTATATTGACACCAAAATGGTAAAAATAATAAATAGTAAATAATCATTATATATTTATCTACTATAATACATGAAAGGGAAGAGCACAGAGGTTGTATGCCCTTTTATTATTTTCTAGTTTAAAAATATATATATATATATATATATATATAAATATATGTATATATAATTATTATAGATTCATTCACCATAAAAATTTTATTCTCTTTATAATTTTATCAAAGATAATAAATTTATTATATATCTTTTAAAGAAACGATATATATTCTTATTCAATAAAAAAAAAAAAAAAAAAAAAGTTTGATAATTTAATATTTTCGGAAGCCTATATCAATAAGTGTCAAAATGGTATGGTTTTTATACCAAAACTATACCAAAATTATATGCAAATAAACTTTAAAAACCCATTTATTTTTTATTTTTTATTTTTTTGAATTGTTTGGTTACTACATACTGCTCACTCCCAACTAATCTCGACAAATTTACGCAGCTCCAGTGCGTTCCGTGCTCAATTTTCTCGCTTGTTTCCGTGAGTAGTATTGCGTAACGGTTCTTCTGGGGTTTTTAAAGTTTATTTGCATATAGTTTTTGTATAGTTTTGGTATAAAAACCATACCATTTTGACACTTATTGATATAGGCTTCCGATAATATTAAATTATCAACACATAGTTTTGAACATATATTTGTCATAAAAACCTGTATGTTTATTTTAATAATTGGAAGCCTATATCAAATATGATCAAAAACAGCAATGATTATATATAAATGATATAGTTTTTAAAAGTTCAATTAACAATACAGCTTTGATATATATTCAATTAATAAATATAGCTAAGTTGTTTAATAAAATTATATAACTTTTTATAATTATTATATGCATATGTTTATCAATTAACAACATAGCTTTTTTGAACATTAATAATAATAATATAAGCATATATTGCTAATATATGAATATTTATGCTATGATTATGCTAAAACTATGCATATATATTTTATTTATTTTTATTTTTATTTTATTTTTATTTTTATTTTATTTTTATTTTTATTTTTGATGAAAATGGTATAGTTTTTAGCATAGTTTTAGCATCAAACACCTATGTTGTTCATATATTAATATGGGCTTCCAAATAAAGACATATTGTATTTGTATGCCAAATATATGCATTTTATGTTCAAAAACATAGTCATTTTTGCAGAATGTTTATATATATATTAGCAAAATGTGTTGTAAAATGGCATACAAATACAATCATTCAACCATATTGTTCATAAAAATAATATATGCAGAAATATAGCCAAGTTATGCAAAACCTAGCTAGTTGAACAACATATGTTTTTGATCGTTCAACCGGTCAAAAACATGCTCAAAATTCTAAAAAAAAAAAAAAAAACTAGCTAGGTTTTTGCAAAAATACTTCAAAACACTATCATTTATATATAATCATCAGAGTTTTGAACTTCATGAATTCTGAACTTGTTTTAAATTAATTGAACAACATCCCAGTTTTGTCATTCATTAAACTTCAAAAACTATATCATTCATAGTATTTCATAGCTGTTTTGCTCATTGAATTAATTAGGCCTGAAAATATTAATTAAAATATACTGGTTTTTTATCATTTATTTTATCAAAAACTATGCTATGACATTTATTGATTAAGCCTTCCAATAATTATTATAGATTCATTCACCATAAAAATTTTATTCTCTTTATAATTTTATCAAAGATAATAAAATTATTATATATCTTTTAAAGAAATGATATATATTCTATTATTCAATAAAAAAAAAAAAAAAAAAAAAAAAAAAGTTAATACATAATTATATTAAAAACTCCTTATAATATAACTTTGAAGTGATTGACACAGGATAATGATAATTATTTAATAATAAAAGCTTTGATATTATTAATAATTAATAATAATAATAATAAAATTATTAAAAAATAATTTTATTATTACTTAATATGTTACAGCATAAATAATAACCAGATTTTTAATTTAAAACATTTGAGATGATTTAATTATTTAATATTTAATATATAATATTATTATTATTATTTTAACTTTTAATTTTATTTTATTTTATTATTTTATTTTTTTATTTTTTTATTTTTTTAATATTATGATTTTAAACTTTAAAATATTCAAGTTTGGTGTTGCCACCATAAATAATTAAATAATTTAAATATATTTTTTATATATAAAATATATTCTAATATAATATTAATATTATATTAATATTTAAATACTTTCTATTGTTAAATACTTTATATAACCATAAAATAGTTATATAAAATTAGTAGATATCCTTTAATATTCATAATTATTATTCAATTATTTATTATTTAATATTTATTAATAAATACACCTATTATTTATTATATTATTATATATATTATTTATTATTTATTCAATTATTTAATTATTTCTTATTTCTTATTTATTTATTTATTATTTATTATTTCTTATTTCTTATTTATTTATTTATTATTTATTATTTCTTATTTCTTATTTAATATTTAATATTTAAT
>JACVTC010000145.1:92500-155000 GCA_016946835.1 Neocallimastix lanati (nom. inval.)
ATTATTTTTTAATTTAAATAACATTATTTTTATTTAATTATTAATTACTAATTATGGATTAATAATTATTATTATTATTATTATTATTATTATTATATATAATGAGATAAAATAAAATAAAAAATAAAGGAAATATTTATTATTCATAATAATTAAAACATACAGATTCAATCCAAAGAAAAAACTAGAATTAAAATAGAGGTTTCGATTTCTTTTTTTTTTTTTTTTTTTTTTATAAATTATAAAGAAATCATCTATCTACTATTATTTTTATTTCTTGAATATTATCGACAATTCATTGATAATATTAAATATATGTATATATATATATATTGATTTCTAAAAAATTTGTAAAATATATAAATATATATATATATTAAATTATAATAATTCTGAATAAATATATTTAAAAACTATTATAATAAAAAAAAAAAAAAAAAAATTAAATATTAGAAATAATTTGTTCAATTAACTATAAAACCATATTGTTTATATATAAATGATATAGCTATATTGTTTAATTAACTATAAAAATTATATGGTTTATTGAACAACTTAGCTATATTGTTGATTGAATATCAAAGCTGTATTGTTAATTAAACATTCAAAATATATGTGGTTTATATACAATCATAGCTGTTTTGTTCATTGATTTATACAGGCTCCAACACTTCAAATTTTGAATTTTTAATAAGAGTTTCAAGTTTTTAAATATATGCTATATATCACTATAATTGCAACAATTTATCTAACTATCAAAACTGTATTCAAATATATCAAATATGTATTATCAGAGTTTACCGAATATGTATGTTTGCAGCATTGTTTGCATATAAGTTGTTACAAGGTTTTATACAATAGACCTAACATATATATATATATCAAGTACATCAGCTATATTGTTTAATTAAGTATCAGTTTCATCATTAACAGTAATTACAAATCTAATAAGTTATAAACAAAAATTATTAATATAAATTATAAATTAATGTCGAAAATTTTAATAGTCTTATAATAAATTTTAATTATTAAATAAATATTGTACAATTTAATTTTACGTAATATTAAATTTTTATATATTAATTATTCTTAAAATTGTTCAATAGAAACCCGATTTCATTGATTTGCTTAATAAGTTCATCAGTAATTATAGCATGATCAAAAAAAAATTAAAGTCGTTAACTTTTTAGATGAAGTCTTTAAAATATCGGGATTCAATTTTTTTTTCATCAAAATAATCTTCTTCTTCTTCTTCATCTTCAGTAATGATTTTATGTCTATATATTAAATGTTTATTCTTCTAAATTAGAAATTTGATCAATAACAGTTACAAATTCATTATAAGTTGCTTTTTTTTTTTTATTCGGAACATTGTAATTATCAATTAAATTAAGTTTTTTTTTTTTATTGAATTATGAGATAAACTTCTCTCAATAATTTCCATATCATTTCTTTGATAAAGTATAATTCAGAAACTTCATCCTCATTATTTAGGATACATACTTTAAGAGGAATAATGATATTTTTGTCTTTTTTTTTTTTTTTTTTTTTTTTTGATAAATATTTTCTAAAACGCTTGGCCTTTAAGTAATCGTCTATCGTTTGACATACATCAGAATATTTATGATGAGCATTTACTTTTTCTTTATTATTAAGAGTACTAAATATCATTAAAAATAGCATGTATAAAAATTTGATTAGTATTCATTACATTTATTATTAATATAATAATAAAAATTATGATAATAATAATATTCATAAAGTGATAAATTATAATTCTTCTAAAGCGTTTAACTTGTTAATAGTAGTTGGGAAATCATTATAAACGGCTAATTTTCATTAATAAAAGTCTTTATCAATGAAATAGGTTAAGTTTCCTAACACTTTTATATGAGATAAAGTCTTTTTTTTTTTTTTTTTTTTTTTTTTTTTTTTTTTTTTTTTTTTTAATGTTATCTTTATCGAATCCTTCACTAACTTTATACATTTCATCAATTTCACCGTTGTTCTTATTAACCCTGAAAACTTTGAATATTATCACCTTTTCTTAATTTTTTTTTTTTTTTTTTTTTTTTTTTAGCATTTACTAATTAATTTTTGATTTAATTCATAATGAACTTCTTGAAAACTAATGACTAAATTTGGAGAAGCAAAGAACAAAACAATTGATAACTTTAAGATATTCCTGAAAAATAGATGAGAATATTATTATCATTGTTATCATTAGTAAGGTATCATATTTTTTTTTTTTTTGTTCAACAAAAATAAGCCAAAAAAATTAAAAAACTAGAAAATACTCTCTTTATATATATATATGTATTTTTTTTAATTTAAAATAAATTGATTTTTTATTTATAAAAATTTTAAATATTTTATTATCTATAATTATTTTTACTCTTAAAATAAAATTTTTTATTTATATTGTTATTTATTTATCTATCTATTTATTTATTTTTGCTTATTTTATTTATTTATTTATTTTATTTATTATTATTATTATTATTATTATTATTATTATTATTATTATTATTATTCATTATTCATTATTCATTATTCATTATTCATTATTTATTATTTATTATTCATTATTTATTATTCATTATTCATTATTCATTATTAATTAATTATTTATTATTTATTATTCATTATGTATTCATTATTCATTATGTATTCATTATTCATTATTCATTATTCATTATTCATTATTGTCATTAATTTTTTTTTTTTTTTGAGTAAATAAAAAAAAAAGGAAAAACAATTAAAAAAAAAAAGTTTATAATTTAATTTTTTTTTTTATTGGATACTGAAAATTCTCCAAAAAAAAAAAAAATTTAAATATCTTATTTTTTTTATATATATATTATATTTATTTATAAAAATTGCTAATTATTGTGTCAAATGTACATTATTTATCACTTTAAAATAATAATATTTAAATTAAAACAAGGTTAATATTTTAATTTGTGTAACATTTTAACATTTAACATTGCACATTACTGTTTTGGAAGTGTTACATTTCAGAAAATGAGTCGTTTCAAAATTTTAATAAATAAATAAATAAATAAATTAATAAATAATTTAATAAATAATTTAATAAATAATTTAATAAATAAATAAATAAATAAATAAATAAATAAATAAATAAACAAATAAATAAATAAATAAACAAATAAATAAATAAATAAACAAATAAATAAATAAATAAACAAATAAATAAATAAATAAATAAATAAATAAATAAATAAATAAATAAACAAATAAATAAATAAATAAACAAATAAATAAATAAATTTAATAAATTTATAACTTTTTATTTTATTAATATTTATTTTTCTTTTATCTTTTTTTTGTTATTATTAATATTATTGCCATTAAATCAAGCAAATATTAATTTGGAAAAACTACTAAAATTCTTTTCTTTATTCTTTTTTATTTTAGAAACATTAATAAATTCATTTGCAATTTCATCAATTATTTTATTTATTAATTTCATCTTTTTCATCATAACCTATAAGATTTTTTTAATTTATTATATATATATAAAATTTTTTCTTCTTTCTTCTTCAAAAACTGTATACGAACAGTTCCTTTAATTTATTCATTAACCTTTCAATTTAACAATTCATTCTAAGTTTCTCCATTGTCTGAACTGGTTTTAATTTTCATTTATTTTCAAACTAAATTAATTATACCATCACCAATTATGACAGATTCTATTAGATTTTCATCTAAATTTTTATTTGGTCATATAAATAAAACTTTATTATATTATTGATCTAAATCATTTTTATTATTTTCCTTCTTATTTTCATCTTTAATTTTATTTACTTTTTTTTTTTTTTTTTATCATGGCTTTTTATATTATTAATGTTTTTATATGATTGAACAAAAAAAAAAAAAAAAAAAAAAAAAAAAAAAAAAGATTCTTCATTTTTTATTTAGGGTAAATTATTCATTTATTTATTACTTTTATATATGTAAAATCTCTTGTTCATTATCAAATAAATAAATAAAAGCTTTTAATTAAATAAAATTTTTAATTAACTTTTAATAAAGTATTCCATTCACCTAAAAGCTCTATACGAACTGATAAATATCATATTATGTTTAAATGTGAAATCAATTTATTTTTATTTTATAATTTTTTTATTTTATATTTTTATATAATATTTTATTTTTTCTAATTTTGTTATTGTTATTATTATTATTATTTATTTTATTTCATAATTATTAATATTAATTTTATTTAGAATGATTATTAATTTATTAATAATATATGCTACTAATAGGGTTATTGTATTATTGAAATAATTATAAATATTAAATAAGATAAAATAAGATAAATATTAGTTAATAATTAATATAAAAATTTTATTTTAAATGAAATTTACAATAAAAATTCATAAATACATATAATATATAAAATGAAAATTTAATTTTTTGATACTAACTATCAAGTAAGCTATTATAACATATTAAATTAGTATTATTTAATTATTTTTCTCTTTCTGAAATATATATACATATTTACATCAATTCATCCTGAGTATCTGGAATAGTTTTATCATATTTATTTAATAATTCTATATTTGAAAAAAAAAAAAATAAACATTAAATTGATATATACATCTATATGTCCATATGTATTAATAAAGTATTTTAATATTTAATTTCATTTTTGTTTTATAAATATATTATTGTATTATATTATAGCTATATATTATTATTATTATTATTTTATTTAATAATAATATCAAAGTATTAATTAAAGTGTTTCACCTCCAATTCAAACATCCTTTATCCTTTTGAATTTCATAATTTATTTAAATGATTTTTATGATATAAATTTAAAATAATAATAAAAATATAAGCATATGATATCTTATTTGATATGCAAGACTTTTATGTACAATAATTTTTGCTAGTATAATTATCTTTTTTTTTTTTTTCTTTTTTTTTTTTATTAATATTAATATTTTTTTATCCTAAAAATTAACCAAGGTAACCTCATTCCGTTTAAATAATTATGCGATGGATCATTATTACTATTAGGATTATTTACATATAAAAATTATAATTTAATAATAAACTAAAAATAAAATAATAATATATAGATACTATAATTAACAATATCAACTATATATATTTAATTATATAATAATATATAACATAATATATAATAACTATTAATTATAATAATATTATTTAATATATTAAATTATTATAAAATATATATAATAAAATAAACTATTCTAATTATTATATATAGAATATATATTAATATATAATTCAAATAAGAAATTATTATAAAAATTATTATTGACAGAAAAGATATATTTTTAATATTAAATAATTATTATTAAATATACAAATATGTTAACTACACCCTATTTTGTTTTAAATCTTATCAAACTAATGCATTAAATAGCAATTATAATTACATAATAAATATATATTATAAATAATATTTAATATATATAAATATATTAAAAAAAAAAAGTATTAAAATAAAAAAAAAAAAATATATTCAATTCTTTAAATTAAATTTTTTTTTTATATAACAAATATTAAAATAAAAAAAAAAATCGAAAAGGAGAAAAAAAAAAAAATTATTGATAACTTCAACAGTAATAGAGATAAAAAAAATTTTTTTTTTTTTGGAAATAAGTAAAATTTGATATTACTAAGAAGTTAAATATAAAGATACAGAAAATATATAATAAATAATAATAAAAAAAAAAAAATTTTAAATACACACAATGAGTAACCATCTCCTATTAATGACCGTTATAGATATAACTGTTAAAATATAATATACTGGTGTACTAGTACAACGTCGCACCTTCACACGTCGTTACACATTTCTGTATGGGACTTGATTCTCTAACATTTCTACATATATTTCTATTTTATCGTTAATTAACAATAGTGTTTTATCGTTCATTTATATTAAATCATAGCTGTTTTATCATTTATTGAAATCACGTGACTTGTATATGACCACGAACATCGGAAGAGGAACCCTTCACCCATATATAATAAAATAAAAAAATAATAAATTTATCATTCAAAAAAAATAAAAAATAAAAATAAAAAATTAATTTCATAATTGAAATATCTAAAAATAATGAACCCTTGAAGATATTGAAAATAAAAATAGTAACAATAAAATATATAATTTGAAACGTATTAAAAAAAAAAAAGTTAAAATTTAAAGGAATCATTTTAAAGTTTTAGAAATATATATATATATATATTTTATTGTAAATGTTAATTAGGTAAAAATGATAATGGTGTAATAATGAATAATGAATAATGTTATGATAAATAAATGATATTCATTCATATTTTATCTCATATAAATTTATTAGTAGAAAAAGATGAAATTATCTTCAAATTAAATATCTTAAATTTTTTTTTTTTTTTTTTTTTTTTTTTTTTTTTTTCAAAATTAAAAATATTAATGAAAATAAAAAAAAAATAATAATAATAAATAAAATTAAAAAAATAAAAAATAAAAAGTAAAATAAAAATTCTTATCATTGATAATTAAAGATTATGTAATAATAAATAGTTTTAATATATATAATATTATATTATAAATATATTATGAGGTAATTTTATTTTATATTTTACTATTATGGATTCATACCAAACTTAAAAAGTTGAAGGCATTACATATTTAATATGATATAAAACAAATATGTGTAGTAACATATTTGTATATTTAATAATAATTATTAAATATTAAATTTATATCTTTTTGATAATAATTATTTTATTTTATTTTATTTCAATATATATTATTATAATTATAATAATTATAATACTTTAATTCATATAAAATTTATATAGTTCTATATATTAGAATATGTATTTAATATATTACCTATTTCTTATAAATTAAATTATTTATACTAGAAATAGAGAACTCTTGTAAGTTTTTAGGAATTAGAATTATTATTTTAATTGTACGAATATTATAATATTATTAATAAAATTTACTAAACTACCATTATTTAAAACCCACTGCTTATAAATTATTGCACATAAAAGTCCCGTATATCAAATATTTAAACACGTGAAATATTATTTTATAATGTTTTAAGGAAAGTTGAATATAAAAATTATTTATTTATTTATTTATTTATTTATTTTTTAATAATTGGTAATCTTAACAAAAATTATTCTATATCTAGTTATTCATTCTAAATTATTTATTTACTTATTTATTATTATTACTACTGTTTTATTTTATTATTTAATTATGTTTATTTATTTATATTTATTAATTTATTTATATTTATTATTTATTTATTAATTTATTAATACTTTCTTCTTTTATTATTTTCTTCTTTTAATTTTTTACTTTTTTCATTTTTCTTTTTAATTTCTTCATTTTTCTTTTTAATTTCTTCTTTTTTCTTATTTATAAAGGATTGAACCTTTTTAATTAATTTAGAGAATAATTTATCCAATCCTTTTGCTTCTTTTTTATTTTCTGTTTTATTTTCTATTTCATTTTCTATTTCGCTTTCTATTTCATCTCTTATTTCAGTTTCTATTTCATCTATTGTTTCAGTTTCTATTTCATCTCTTATTTCAGTTTCTATTTCATTTATTATTTCTGTTTTTATTTCATCTTTTATTTCTGTTTCTTTTTCATTCGTTAGTTCTTCATCTTCTTTTGATTCTTCTAATTCATAGGTAAATGGTTTGTATTCATAATCTACTGGTTTATCATTATTTTCTGGATCAGCATTATATGCTTCTTGTCTAAAATCTTCTTTATCAAGATCAGGAAAATCAAATTTTACTAAAGGCTCGGGATAGTCGACTTGGGCCATAAGATTGTCAACCAAGAAGAAATTATAATTTGTGTAAGAAACACTATGTTTATTTTTAATTCCCCAGAAAGAAACTTTTGGACGAGGTTCAATTAATTCTAAAGTTTTTGGATTAATACCATAAGTATGGCAAATATATTTGAAACGTTCTTCAATAAAGAACTTTAAACCATAACTGTAGGCATTACAATTATTAGAAATCCAATGAGTATAATTGGTGCAGTCATCAAATTGAGTAATATTCCATTTAGGATTTAAACCAATAAGATTGATGCATCCTTTACAAACACCGCCGTCTTCATCAACATTACGAGTACTGGCGACATGCTCACGAATTAATTTAGAAAGTTCATCGATACGTGGAATAAGAATTTTTGGATTAAAAACGGTTTTAACGGTTTCACCAATAATTTCACGGAATCGAGTATCATCATCATAAACCAGATATTTAACTATTTTATGACCTACTTCAAAATCTCGAAATGAAAAGTTTGGTAAATATAAATAATCCAAACTAGGTATGTAACTAAAGTCAGCAAATTTATTATTTCTAATGGCAAAATTGTTAAAATTGCAACCCCAAGATTCATCATAATCATTAATAAGAATCATCCATTTACCATCTGGTTTTTTATACAATGAAAAGTTGTGAGAATTATGTAAAAATTGATCGAAAGAAATGACAAGGTATTCAAAAGCAAAGAGCTTTAAAACTGAATCAACATCAATAATTTTTTCTAAATCTTCTATAGATTTTGCATTATTAATAGAATCAGTTAATTCTTGAAGATCATCTTTGAAATCTATCAGTTCTTCCTTTGAATTATCACAACCAGATACTGTCGTGTTATCTTCAAATCTTGTGCCTGAATTTTTACAATCATAAAGATTATTGGTACTCTTATCGTTAAAATGTTTCTTAATGAAATCTTTTTTAATTTTATTGGTAATGATGAAGAGACCAAGATCTTCTCCATTAACCTCTACGTTGACATAATTAGTGGAAGTAGCAGGAAAATTCATTTTATATAACATATCTGATGAAAGTTTTTCATGTAAAAAAGTAGGATCACGAGGATTACCACGTAAACGAAGTAATTTTACATCATAAATAGAACCATTTTCAAGTTTAATGTTATAGCCAGGTTTATTGTATTGACGACTACCTTGACCAGCTAAATAAAAATTAAACTCATTTGGTCCTAGAGATGCTTTATAATCGGTGCCTTTAACGTAAAATTCCAATGTGGCATTGGTAGTACCATATTTTTCAAGTTCTCTTGAATAATCCCATGGTCTAAATTGAGCTTTCTCCTTCATAGAAGCCCACATATCATCATCTAAAGTAATTTTAATATTACCAACGTGATCATCTAAAATTTTAAATAATTCAGCTCTAGTATCATTTTCTCCAAAAAAATCACTTCTTGAAGAAGCATTAACAAAACAAGAAATGATTAATAAGCTAAATATAGTAATTATTTTTTTCATTTTCATTGTATTATTATTATTATTTATTAATATTAATTTTATTTTATTTTATTATAAAATATTTAATTTTTACTTTTTTTTTTTTTTATGTTATAAAATGTAAAAAAAAAAAAAAAAAAAAAAAAAAAAAAAATTTACACTTTTATCTGTATAATTTAATCTTTTTATTAATAAATAGTAAATATATAATCCCTCCAATAAGATTAAAACTATTATATATTTTATATAAACGTATAATATATTTGAACTTTAAAAAAAAAAGTAGAATAAAAATGTTAATAAATTATAATACATATTATATTCATTAAATTATATACTTCAATATACAAAATACAAATAAAAAAATATATATATAATATATATAATACATATAATATATAATATATAATATATAATATATACATAATATATAATATATAATATATATATTTTTTTTTTAGTTGAAAAACTTTAATAAATATAAATTATACCAAAAAAAAAAATTTTTTTTTTTTAATATTATTATACTCCTATTTTAATAAATTATAAATTTAATTTAATATCTGTAATATTTATTATATGTGTATAATTCAATTTGTCCAAATTTTTTGATCTACTTTTAATGTTTTTTTTTATGTAATATTTAATATAAAAAAAATTTATAATCAAACTTTAATAATAATTTATTCAAGTTTTATATTTATCTTTTTTTTTTTTTTTTTTTTTTTATACATAATCCGCAATTTATTAAATATATTAAACTTAATTTACATAAGTTTAATTTGTATCTTTTTAATATATTTATAAATAAATAAACAAATAAATAAATAATATTTACTTTTTAAAGTTTTTTTTTAATTGTTGTTGATTTAATTATTTAATTATATATTTAATTATATATTTAATTATTCATTTTTATTTATTTATTTAACTATTGTTATTATTAATATATAAATATAACCATTAAATAGATATAGAATGTTCTATTTATGAATCTTTTTTTTTTTTAATTATTTAAATTTATATATAAATATATATATATATTTTTTTTTATTTTTATTTTTTTATTTTTTTTTCTATTTTATTTTTTTTTATTTTTTATTTTTTTTTTTATTTATTTTTTATTTATTTTCTTACTTATTTAGAAGATGAATGTTTGTTTACTTTTTCCTTATAATAATAAACATAAGCCATAATCTATACATTTATACTTCAAAATCTTTCTTCTTTTATAAAGGATATTAATAAAATTTGATGGTTATTAAATATTTTTTTTTTATTCTTTTTAATTTTTGTTATTTAGAAATATATATATTTTTTTATTAAATTTGGGGTTTTCAATTTGTTTTTTGGAGTGTATCTTTTAAATATGTTATAGAAGAAGTAATAAATAATAAATAAAAAATTAAAATAAAAAAATAAAATAAAATAAGAAATAATATACAAAATTGTTTGAAAAATAAAATAAAATGCCGTTGTAAAAAAATTAATGATAAAAAAAAAGGTTAATAAAATGAAAACTATTTATTAACTTTTTTCTAAAAATTAATATATAATATTAAACTAAATGGTTTTTGTATCTGGATTATTTTTTTCTATATAATTTTAAAATTATCTTAATTATTATTATTATTATTTATTATTTATTATTTATTATTTATTATTTATTATTTATTATTTATTATTTATTATTTATTATTATTTATTATTTATTATTTATTATTTATTATTATTTATTATTTATTATTTATTATTTATTATTTATTATTTATTATTTTATTATGATTTATTATTTATTATTTATTATTTATTATTTATTATTTATTATTTATTATTTATTATTTATTATTTATTATTTATTATTATTTATTATTTATTATTTATTATTTATTATTTATTATTTATTATTTATTATTTATTATTTATTATTTATTATTTTATTATGATTTATTATTTATTATTTATTATTAATTATTAATATAATTATTATTATTATTATATTTAATTTAATAAAAAAGTTTTATAAAAAAAAAAAAAAGATAGAATAGTAAAATGGAATAAAATAATAAATTTTATATTCATATATAATATTTTATTTTTTGTTAAAATACTATTTATCTAATAAAGGTGATTATTTTTTATAAATTTTTTATAGGTGTTAATATTATTATTTCAATACATGATAAATATGTATAAAACTTTATAAATAGTATAATGTAATTTAAACTAAATCTTATACTTTGACACTTCCCCTCAAATCTAATTTTTGAAAGTTGATTTGTAAAATTAAAATGTCTTAATCTATTAATTAAATTTAAATAATATTTGATTCTCAAAATTTATCATTAAAAAGTTATTCAAATATTTAGTAAGGCCGTAGGCAATATTCAGCTTTGAGATTATATACTTTAGTTTGATTTCGTTTTCTTTTATTAATTCCCTTTATGTAATGATAGCGAATATCAATATGTTTGGTTTTCTGATTTGTTTAAATTCATTCGTTGCAAACAATTATTGCAGCTTTATTGTCCATATTAATTTCGATCCTTTTAGCATTGATATTTAGTTCCCTTAAAATATTTGAATACCATATACATTGTTTTGAGCATTCGCTCAAGTTATAATATTCTGCTTCTGCTGTAGACGTTGAGACGAAATGTTGCAACTTTGAGCACCAATTGAAAAGGAACATCATCAATGGCTATGATACATCCAGCCATAGATTTTTTTTTTTTTTGTGCTCTTATTCTTATCCCTGGCATAATCCGCATCTGAATAAGCCGTAATTTTTGAGTTTGAATGAAATCTTAATCCATAGTTTATTGTACATTTTTAAGTAACTGATAATTTTCAAAATATTTTTCCAGTTTTCTAGATTGGGTTCTTTGATTTTTCATGCTGCTTTACTTACAGCATAAATGATATCTGGTTTCGTACTTATACTTAAATACAGTAGGTTACCCACTCTACTTCTATATTTAGTTTTGTCTATACTTATGTCTCTTATTTTTTTTCATCGTTAATGAGCTTAAGATTCATTTTCGTGGGATATACATATATATATTTTTTTTCTTCGAATTTTATTAGAAGATCATTTATATATCTCTTTTGATGAAGGATATGATATATCCGTTATTATATCTTTCGAATTTGATACTTATGATGAATTTCGCATCTCCAAAATCCTTGATTTCGACATTTCTTTATATTAGGGATGCTGTTTGGTTAATTTCGAATTCATTTCCAATAAGAAGTATATCATTGACATATACTGCAAGAATACATGTTATATTTCCACATTTCATTTTCATTTTTTACATAGACATGGGTCGCATTTCCGTCTTTTAAAATTAATCTTCAATAATATATTGTTTATTTGGTTGCTACATGCCTTTCCGGACTATTTTAATCCATAGAGGCCTATATTGAGTTTCCAAAAAGTATATTTGCCCCACTCATAACCTTCGAGTGATTTCATGTATATATATCCTCTGTTAAGTTGGCATTTTAGATATGTTGAATTAACATCGATATACTTGATTTTAAAAATTCTTTGGTGTTGTTATGGCCTGTAATAATCTGTATGCTTAAGGGTAGGTGAAAATGTTTTAAAATAGTTAATACCTTCTTGTTGAATAAATCCTCTTGCCACGAGCCTTAACTTTTTTTTTTTTAGTGTAATGTTTCGGTCAGCGTTTCTTTTTAAGTTTGAGTCTTGGAACGTATTTAATTGGTGTAAAAACTTTTAGTTTGACCATATTTTGAAGTTCATTATTGATTGCGTTGAACCACTCTTCTTTTCCCTTTAAATTGTAAATATCTTGATAGTTGGGTTGGTTCTAGTTGGTTCTCTTATTATCATATGTGTCATTTGGGCATTCATCAAAAGGTACTTTTATTGAACTATAATTTATTGATAATCATTTATTGTTATTTGCGTCATTTCGTCTTATCTGTCGTTGAATTTAAGTTACTTAATGTTAGAGGTATAGGATACTTTGTATATACTTTGTATATTGACTACTATTGTGATCTAATATTGTAGAAATTATGATCATTAGTAAAAAAAGTATTTTTGATAGGGTAATTTTTATAATTTCGTATTATTATCTGATGTTACTGAAATAACATTGTTAAAAAAAAAAAAATTGGCGGGATTGTTTTCAAAGTATTCTATTTGTTCTACATTTAAAAACTTTTTTTTTTTTTTTAGGTTAAAAATCTCCTAGGAATATGGATTTAAACAATATCCATTCCAGGATAGTTAATACATATTTGTTTTAATATAGTGATTCTGTAATTGGATCTATAAGGTCTTGATGAATGAGGTCGAAGATATCTTTGATTTTGTTGGGAGTGAGGTAATATGGTTTATTTCTCAATTTAGTTTTTTTCTTTTTTATATATTTTACTTTTCTTGTTATAGCTTAAATTCGCTAAATTATTTAGGAATCTATCTATGTTGAAATGGCCGAATCTACAATGCCACAAGTATATAATCTTCATTGGAATGTTGAATTTTTTTTTATTGTAAAATTTGAATTTTGTTGTTTTCGTTGTTGTTGTTGGATTTTCGGATAACCATAGTTAAAAATTGTTATTATTTTCATTACTACATACTGATGAAATTTTTTTCCGTTCGGTGAATAAATTATAGTTTATGGTTTTCCATTGTAAATGCTGAATACAAATTTTTTTTTTTTGTTCAATAAGTTTTGAAATTGAAATTAATGCTTCTTTGAAAATTTTGAATGAAAAAGTACATCTTTCAAGATGAATTTATTGTTTATCGATATATCCTTCAATATTACCAATATAATTTGATAATTCTTTATTTCTATTTGCAAAAGTTACTTCTTCATGGTGTTGTTTGATTTCCTTTAGATCATTATGCTCAATATTCAATATATTTAAGAATGATTATTAGAGTTCTGCAGAAAAGAAATTCAAATAATATTATTATGATTAAAGAAATATCATAGGACAGACCTATATTATCCGAATAAGATAAATTTGAAGAAGATTCTATTATTTTTAGTCCCGGTACTAAAAAATATTCCTTCGAAATCAAGTTTGATTCCATTTATAAAAGATTCTTGTTGACATCCTTCGAGTAGAGAACCTTTATTAACGTGATTGGATTTGGATTATTGTTAATGGTACCATGAAAAGTACCTTATCCCTCAAAGAAGCAGGTAATGTTGTTGGCTAATCGTAGGGTGACTTTTTATTTTTTTTTTTTTTTTTTTTTTTTTTTTTTTTTTTTGTATTAAGTCTATCAACAGGTTTTTTGTTTTTGGTTATGTTATTCCCAGACACCGGTATCCAGAGTCCAAATGATTGAGTTGTCTTCGGTCATAGGTTCAATACCAATATTTTGTATTTTATAATTATATAAATATGTAATAAAGCATATATGTTTATTTTTATCAATAAATAATATAGAATGAAATTTATTTTATTTTTGATGGAATTCATTGTAAAAAAAAAAAAAAATATTTCATGGTACAATAATTTGATAATTTGCATAATATCTATAATAAATTTATGTCTGAACCAATAAACAATGATAAAAAAACATAAATCATTAAAAGTAGTATGGTCTATTCCATTTGTTTTAAATACATTTTCTCAATATCTCAATATCTACTTGACTCTGATATGGAATTTGGTAATTTTCATGCTTTCAGTCAAGTAAATGAAAACAATAAATAAATGAATAAATAAATATATAAAATATTTTTCTCAATTATTACATTTTTTATTTTTATTACAATTTTTTTTTATTCCATCTTATTATATTTAATTTTAACTAAAATATGTAAAGTATTAAAATTTACGTCATAGTTAATTTTATTTTTTTTTTTTTGTATATAGATTTGTATTAAGAAATAATTCTAGGTTTAATATCTATAATATTTCAAAATTCGTCAATATTGAAATCTTAATATAATGAAAAAGATTTTTCAATTCAATATAAATTATACACAAATGATTTATTCACAAAACATTTAAATATTTACCAAAAAAATATTACCATATTTTGTATTTTTAATGTAGTAATGAATATTTAATTATGAATGAATTTCAATAATTCTCAAAGCAAATAGATAGTTATAAAAATATTATTAATTGTGACTACAATCAAATAACTAATTGTAATCTTTAAAAAATATAATTTTTATTCAGATATAGCTAGTTCGTATTTCCAATAAAAAAAATAAATATAATAAAAAAATATAAAATAAAAAAATTAATGAAGATTAATATTATTAGAGATTAATTTTTTTTAATTCTTTGAATATAACGTATTGATAATTAAAATTTAATAAAAATTATAAAATCTTTCCTATTATTCTCTCTTTTCTTCGAAATTAGTATTATTGAATTTATAAATGGTAATCATAGTTAATTGCCTATATAAAATTGTTTGTGAAATATTATGATTCTGTAAAGTTGGAGTTTTGATTGAAATATATATATGTTTTTTTAAACAATAATGAAATTTTTCATTTATTTTATTTTATTTTAATTAAATTATATAAATAATTACAAAATACAAAGTATAATAGAATAAATGTATTATTTTATAATTAATTTTTTTTTCATTAAATAATAAAATAATAAAATAAATAAAATTTTATTTATTATATTATTAAATAGTTGCCTACTACTATTTCTAACTTTATATATATATATATTTTTTATTTTTTAATAATTTGAATTTTTTTTTTTTTATTTATATTTATTTGTAGTGTAAATAATGCTTCTAATATTGTTTTCATTTTTAAATTAGTTTTAAGTATTAGTAATAGCATTGTATATTTTATGATGGATTCCATTCAAATAATCTAAATAACTTTTTTTTTTTATTAAATTCGTTATAATGGTTGTTTATTATTGCTTACTATAAATTTTTGATTAAGAAAATATGAAATATTTTTATTGGCTTCAATTAATTGTTTTAAAAGATCCAAATCTACTATAGTAAGCTTTTTCCCATATATAATGTTACATAGAATAAAAATATTTCAATTCCTGATGATACTCAAAAAGCTTTGGAGTTTGAATGATATTGGAATTAATATGATATTATATTAATTATATACTTAATTATATATATATGGTTATATTAGCTAAATTTATTGATTAATTATATATTAAACTATAATTATTAATTATATATATTTAGCTAATATGTATAATTAATAGCAAGGTCATAAATTCATCATAGGGAGTTTTTTTAAAAATTTTTTTTAGACTTATGAAATTTTTCAAATCCCTAGGTGGTTTTTAAATGAAGTAAACTCTTACTGGGATTTTAATCCTTAATAAGATAAAACAAGTTACAATTCTAATAGATTAATTTTATATTTTGTTCAATAGAAGAAGCAAATAATTATTTGTTATTTTTATTTAAAAGATAAAAATTTTTATGTAAATAAGGTCATAGTTAAAGAAGCTATATAATAAAAACTATTATATTGTTAACATAAATATTTATATAAATATTTATTAAAATTAAAATTAGCATTAGTATATTTATTTAAACTTTATATTACTTATAAATATATAAGTTATTATATATTAAAACAACAGCAACAACAGCAACAACAAGAAAAAAAAATAAAATAAGAGTAAAAAATATAAATAGAAAAAATAAAAAATAAATTTATCAATAGAAAACTTAACAATTAAATTATTAGATTAAATATTTTTTTTACAACAATCTTTACTAACCATAAATTTATTTGTATCAATTTTATTTTTAATTAATAAATTGTATTCATTTATTGAATATAGAAGATTATTTTTTAAAGTACAGCTCCAATTCTGGATCAGTTTTTTTTTTTTGCTTTATTCTAGTTCTTCATTTAATAAGTTTTACTTTTTTTTTTTTTTCTATGTTAATTTTCATTGATATCTAAAAGAAAATCAATGTTACTTATGAAGTCTTGTTAATATGAAATTCCTATACTAAACTAATTTATATTTGAAGGGTTCATTTTAATATTGTATATATATATATATATATTTTTTTAAGAATGAAATTTACATTTAATAAAACAATATTTTTACAAAATACAAAATGATATATATTTTTATTAAATTATTTAATTTTATTCATATATTAACATCATTTAAAAAAAAATAACCACATTAATTGTTCTTTTCAACTCAACTTTTAGATTAACATAGATATTCATTTATGTTAAATATTTTTAATATTTAAACATCCATATTAGTTATTAAAGGTGGACTTTTAATTTTCATTACCATCAATTTTCCATATTTTCCATATTTTCCATTTATTATTTTTATTAATAATTTTATGTAATATAAATTGAATTATACATTATAAATATTAATATAAAATAATATAAATTTAATTTAATACTATTTTATACTATTTTATACTATTATTATATATTATTATATATTTCAATATAAATAAAAGGTAATAATATGAAAGAATATGAATTATAATTATTAATAAAATTAATTAATGTTTATGTATTTATTTAATTTTTAAAAAAACAAATTTAATAATATTTAAATTACTAAATTTCTCCCGAATACCTAAATTTAAAATTTTTTTATATATTGAATCAAATGAACTTTTTTTTTTTTTTTTTTAATATGAATTATGAATTTTTGATAAATTAATTTTGACTCATGAAGAATAATAAAATCGAATTTTACCTATTGATTAGTAATATTGTATAATTTAAAGTAAAAAAAAAAAATAATTTAAGTCTTAAGTAATATAAAAACAAAACAATATTAAAATAAAAAATAAAAAAAAAAGTTCAAACCTCGAATTTACTAAACAAATAGCATAATTTTTTTTTCTTTTAATCAATTAATCAATTAATAACTAAGAAAAGGAACGCCAAGGTATTGGTGGCTATTTTATTAATTACAAATAAAAAATCGAAAGTAAATACGTTTTTATTTTATTTATATTTTATTTATTTTATTATTAATTTAAGTTATATTTTTTTAATTAAAATATTAATAATTAAGATTATTAAATAAAATATATTTTTTTACTACTAAATGGAAATTTATTGATGTTTCCCATCTTAATATATTATATTCTATAAATTAAAAAAAAAAGAAAATAATTAAACTGATTAAATAAAATAAATTTGTTGTTAAATATCAGAACTTGTTTAATATTTTTTATAATAGTAGTGTTTAAAGATTATTAATAAGCCTATACTAAAAACTTCTAATAAATCATATTTTATATAATTTTAAAGGCTATTTAGTAACCTTTAATTATTTTTATTTATATTTAGTCTTTAAATTATAGTAATTTTCAATAAAAAAAAATATTTTTATTGAAATATTTAACATTTCAAACAATTACATTTTTTATTAGTTTTCTTATAAATTTTATTACTATAATTTTATATTATTTAGCTAATTTTAATAATTTTATTCTTTATATATTATATCGTTTTACATTATTTAGCTATTTTAATAATTTTTATGTTTTATAATTTATATATAATTTTATATTATTTAACTATTTTAATAATTTTTATATTTTATATTTTTATATTTTATATTTTATATTTTATTTATTTTACATTATTTAACTATTTTAATAATTTTTATATTTTAATATTTTATATTTTTATATTTTATATTTTATATTTTATAGTTTTTTTATTTTACAATATTTAACTATTTTAATATTTTTTATATTTTAATATTTATATAACTTTAATATATTTGTATTAATTTATTATTATTTAAAGTTTAAGGCTATATTAAAAGTAGTTTAATTAAATTATATTAGAAAGCACAAAAAAAATTTTATTCCAATTTATATTATTTACAATAAATTAAATTTGTAGAGTCATTCATTTTATTAGTTAATTGAAATTGTACTTAACTAAATGATTTATGACAAAATTAATTTTATTTTTCCATAAATAAAAATATAATATAAATATTTAAATATAATAAACTTTCCCAAACTTTAACAATATTATTTAAAGTTTATAAAATTATTTAAATTTTTTTTTTTTTTTTTTTTTTTTTTTTCATTTTTTGATTATTTTGGAATAAAAATACCAAATTAGTCATACTATATAATACTAGTATATTATAATATATATATATTTTTTTTTTATCTTAATAATTGGGAATTTTTAATTATTACAAAATTTTTGTATAATTCTATACTTTCTCATATATCCTAAATATAAATAGTGATAATTCTGTTTATTTTTTTTTTTCTTTTATTTTTATTTTTATTTTTTATTTTGTATTATTTTTCATTTTAAATGATAAATAAATAAATAAATAATAATTAATAATGAAATTTATTAATTCGATAACTTTATTGGTTTTACTTTTTGAATCCCAATATTCATTTGGAAAATCTGTTCCAAAGGGTTCAACTGATTTACTTACAGCTGAAAATGGTATTACTGATACCTTTACATATAAAAATGTAACTTATACTAATTATACTAAAGAAAAGAGAGCATCAGTTCAAACTATTGCTCCAAAAATTAAGTTAAGTCCAGTCGATTTTACACTTATAGAAGATAAGAAAGTTAAAGCTTCTCTCTATATTGATAAAAATGATTCCGAATATGATGGTATCAGTATCATTGCTGAAGCTCTTAAAGCTGATATTGCTAGAGTTACCGGTGAATCAGTTGATAAAGAAGGTAAGGCTTCAAATTCCTCTAATGGATTAAAAATTATAACCAATAGTTCTCAATTATCAGGTAAGATGATTATTGCTGGTACTTTTGGTGCTAAAGGTAATGATGTCATTAATCAACTTATTGATAATGGAAAAATTGATGTCAGTAATCTTAAAGGACGTTGGGAAAGTTATCAAATGCAAGTTATTAAAAATCCAATAAACGGTGTTAGTGAAGCACTTGTTATTGTTGGTAGTGATAAAAGAGGTACCCTTTATGGTATGTTCCATATTTCCGAAATGATGGGAGTTTCACCATGGGTATGGTGGAGCGATGTCACTCCAACTGTTCAATCTAATGTCGTTCTTCCTGGTGAAGAATGTAATATTATTTCAAAGGAACCATCTATTAAATATCGTGGTATTTTCTTAAATGATGAAGCCCCATCTCTTACCACTTGGACTGATAAAAGATATGGTGGAAGAAATCAATATTTCTATGCTCAAGTTTATGAACTTTTAATTCGTTTAAAGGCTAATTATCTTTGGCCAGCCATGTGGGGAGATATATTCAGTGAAGGTGGTAGAGGTGATAAACTTGCCAATGCTCGTCTTGCTGATCAATATGGTATTGTTATGGGTACTTCTCATCATGAACCTCTTTATCGTGCTGGTAATGAATGGGGTGGTTACTACAGAAATGATTTAGGAATGACTTCTGCTCAAGCTTGGAATCTCTACAACATTCCAGGACAACAAGGTTACAATCAAAGAGTAAACCAAAAAATTGAAGAATTCTGGTCTTCCGGTGTTTCAAGAAATAAGGCTTTCGAAAATATCTGTACTGTTGGTATGAGAGGAGAAAATGATTCCACTCTTCCAGCTGCTAATAATCCACCAAAATATGCTGAATTACTTAATTACATCATTAAAACTCAAAAAGGTATTTTAGCTAAACAGAATGATAAAAATCCAACCCAAATTGTTATTTACAAGGAAGTTGAAGATGCCTGGTATGCCGGTCAATTGTATAACAAAGACGCTATGAAGGACACCTACGCTATGTTCTGTGATGATAATTGGGCCTATATTAGAACTTTACCAACTCTTGATCAACAAAAGACCGTTGCTGGTCTTGGTATGTATTACCACTTTGATTATGTTGGTGCACCAAAATCTTATACTTGGGTTCAAAACACTCAAGTTTCTACAATTTGGGATCAAATGTCAATTTCATATGATTACGGAATTGATGATGTATGGATTGCCAATGTTGGTGATTTGAAACCAATGGAACTTGATATTTCATACTTCCTTGATCTTGCTTATGATTATGAATATCTTGGTGTGGAGGGACATAAACATATCGATGAATACCAAAAGAATTGGGCTAGACAACAATTCAGTAAAAAGGATGGTAGTGGTTTAACTGATGAACAATGTGATGAAGTTGCCTCATTAATTGCAAGATACCTTGATCTTGAAAGTAAACGTGTAGTAGAACATGTCTTATACAATACGGCTAATACATGTTCTGATATGTACAGTGTTGATAATTACAGAGAAGCCCTTGACATTCTCGAAGAATGTGAAGATATTATGAGTCGTACCGAAGCTTTATACGCTAAAGTTCCAAACGACTTAAAGGCTGCTTTCTATCAATTGGTTTACTATCCAGCTATGGCTGTTCCAAACGTTTTAAGAATTCAAATCTATGCTGCCTTAAACAACAAATTTGCTGGCTTAGGATTTATGATTGCTAACAAATATGCCCAATTATGTAAAGATGCTATTGCTCTTGATAATCAATTATTTAACGATTACAATAATAAGATGCCAGGAAATGCTGAAGGAGGAAAGAAATGGCAAGGTATGATTTCCTGTGGTCAAAATTATCACATTGGTCTTCAAGCTTGGGATCGTGACTCTGGTAGGCTTCCATCCGTAAGAAATGTAAATAGTAACAATTCTAATGCTATGAATGTCATGGTTGAAAGTATTACTAACAGCTTTAAGAGCGCTGTAACTAGTGGAGAAGCAAAATTACCAACTTTCTACTATGTAAGTGATGAAACCTATGAAGTTAAACTTCTTACTAAGGGTTCTTCCTACAACTTCCAAGCTACTACTGATGCTAATTGGATTAAAATTTCTACTACCAAGAATGGTGAAGCCACTAACACTTTAAAAGGATCTGTAAACCCAGATCAATCTATTTTCGTTAGTATTGATTGGAGTAAGATTGTTCCTGATATGTTTAAGGAAGTTACCGTTACCAATTCTTCCTCCTCAGAAAATTCATCATCATCATCATCATCTTCTTCATCAGAACCAAAGAGTTGCTGGTCATTACCTTTAGGTTACAATTGTTGTTCCTCTGACAACACTGAAGTATACTATACTGATGATGATGGTCAATGGGGTGTTGAAAATGGTGACTGGTGTGGTATCATGAGTGATAAATGTTGGTCCGAACCTTTAGGTTATGAATGTTGTGATCCAAAGGATAATACTTACTATTATGAGGATGATGATGGTTACTGGGGATTAGTTGATGGTGAATGGTGTGGTATCATTGCTGAAAATCCAGTTTACTACGAAGATGCTACTTCCGAACCTTCCGAACCTTCCGAAACTACTACCACTACCACTACCACTACCAAGAATTACAACGTTAGTCCAACCACTGTCAATGGTAAAATCCAAATTACTTCAGGCAATACCACTATTAGAGTAGCAGTTCAAGCTGTGGTTGAAAGTCATGGAGATTTATCTAGAACTTATGTTATGCACAATGGTTATGCTACTATTGATGTTGCTAATTACCACAAGTTAGTAGATGGTAAGGGTAAGACTAATGCTGGAAATGTTGTTGATAATAAAATGATCATTATTCCAGACAATGGTAAATACGGAACCGCTCTTAGAACTAGCAGTTCTACCATTACCTATGAAAAAGAATCTGATTTAGCTAATGCTCCATATGCTGAATATAAGGTTTATGTTCCAGAAGATGGTACCTACAATTTACAAAGTCAATTTAACCCTACCAGTAATCTTACCTATGGTAAAGTTCGTTTAAGATACGGTATTAGTATAGATGAAGGTAGAATTGATATTATTAACTCTATTGTAAATAACTACTTAGCCGGTACCTGGAAGCAAGGTACATGGTCCTCTGATATTGAAAACCACAGTAGAAGAAGTAATAAGGGTAACATTAGTTTAAAAAAGGGTGTTCATACTATTCGTTACTATCAATGTGATCCAAACCTTGCTTTAATTAGAATGACTCTTCATAAGGGTAATTTAGCTACCGTTTATGGAAGTCCAGAAGAAAGTGGTTTCATTAACTAAGAAAAAAAAATAAAAATAAAAAATAAACACAAACTTAAAAAAAAAAAAATAACAATAATATATACTAAAAAGGAATGTAAATAGTATAAATTAAAAATAAATTAAAAGAATATATAAACAAATACATAAATATAAAATATTATAAACAAAAGGTTGATAGTATATAAATAAATATAAATATACTAAATAATAAATATTTTTTTAAAAAAAAAAAATGCAATTAATATTTATTTTAGATATAAAACAAAAAGAAAAAAAAATAATAAGAATAATAGAAAAAAAATTATTTATAGTATATAGATATATACTAAATAAAATATAAATATATATATATTGTTAATATAATAAAATAAAAAATATTGATAATATATAAATATATATATAAGTATTCTAAATAACAAAAAAAATTTTTTAAAAAAATTTGATATAGTAATATATATTTTAAAAGTAAAATAAATAATAATAAAATAATAAAATAATAATTGTAAAAAAAAAAAAAAAAAAAAATTATTTATTAGTATGTTAATATACTAAATTTATATATATAAATATATTAATATAAAATTTTAAAAATAAATTGTATAAAAAAAAATAAAAAAAATTACAATTTAAATATAAAATTTATTTACTAAACGTAATGGTTTTTAAATTTATATTTTACAAATTCAAAAAAAAAAAAAAAAAAAGGTTTTATATATATTCGAATGACCAATTTTATAGATTTTGGATAATAATTTTTATTGATGAATTAAAATTTTAAAATAATAGTAATACAATCTAAATGATTGTATTTTTCTTAAGTTAATGACATGAATAAAAAAAAAAAAAAAAAAAAAAAAAGATAGTCATAACGGTGATGATCATATATAATAATTAATTAATTATTCATTATTTTTGGATTCCATATTTTTTTTTTTTAAATTCTCAATTAAAATGTGGATTTTTATTAGTTTTTCCTAATATATTCTTTTTTTTTTTTTTTTTTTTTTTTTTGAATGCCTCCAAATTTCCTTTTGTAATCCTTAAAAGATAAGTAATTTTTTTTTTTTTTTTTTTTTTTTTTTAATTTTATTTTTATTTTAAATATTATTATGTTTTAATTATTGGAAAAATAAGATTTTTTTTTTTATTAAATAGTATTCTATTCTAATTAGAAAAATAATATTCATGTTAATTAATGAATAAATAAAATAAAGAGTTTAAAATTTGAAATAATTGCGGCTGCTAAATATATATATATATATATATATATATATTTAATGTATATAAATATTAAAATATTTTAATTATTTATTATATATATTTATTATTTACATTTTATTATTATTATTATTATTTTGATGAATAAATTAATATTAATCATTCAAGTCTTTATAAATTTTAAGGTATTAATAAAAATAATAGAGCAATAATACGTTCAATTAGAATTAAATCATCAAATATTATTAGTGAAATAATTCTACAAATTCAGAAGATTGTTTACAAAATAGGAAAGAATTCTAAAGGAATATCTAAAAATTTTTGACATTTTTCAGTCTTAATATTATTACAAATTTGTTTGTAATTATTTATATTTATAATGGTTTAAACATTCATTAAATTCAGAATTAGTTTGTTCTTCAATACACTTTTTACTTAAACTATTTGAAAAAGCATTTGGATCAAAATTAACACCTCTTTTTAATAGATTTTGGAAGTTGATACTATTAGCATAACAATAATACCAGCGAAAGTTACGCTAAAAAATTTCATTTTTTTATTCTCTTTAATAAAATAAATAGACAAAATATTTTATAAAATATTTGATTTTTTATTTTTTTTTTTTTTTTATTTAATTTTTTATTTATTAATTTAAAATTTTAAAAAAGTTTTATAAAATCATTTTAGAAATTTGAAAATATAAATTATTGAAACTATCAGTACTATAATTTATTAATATTTATTAACTATAAACTTAGTTATTAATATACTTTTGTAAAGTAATATATAAATATATAATAATAATTTAAATAAAACAAAAAATAGTTAAAAATAAATGTTATATTTACTTTTATTAAGTTAATACAATAATTACTTTAAATTTATTAAATTACTTTCAAAAAATTTCATTATATTATATCACTTTTACATAAGTATATTAAAAATTTTTTTTCTATAAAAATTAATATAATAAACAAATATCATTAAAATATATTCATTTATTATGAGTATATTATTTGATTATAATACTCTTTACTGTTAATAATAGTTTATTTTCTAAAATAGATTTGATTAATAATAGATAATTGTTTAGATTGAAATAATTTTTGTTTTATCTATTAACCTAAATTATTTCTAAAAGCTTTATTTGGAGCTGAATATAAAACATCAAAAAAAACTTTTTTATCATACTCAACTTCATCAGAGCATTCATTATATAATGAATAAGTTATTTTATTATCAATATCTCGAAATATAGTGTATTCGATACTACTTAACAAAAATTATATTAAATTTTTATTATATTTATTATGTAATAATGAAATAAGACATGTTAATTTCATTAAATTACATTCAGTATAATCATCTGTATCAAATTTTGAATCATATATATAATTAGGATTATTTAATATTTTTTCTAACTCATCATTATTTGATAAATAATTTTTAACAAAAATTTAAATTGGATATATTTTCGAAATCATATTCAAATTCATTATTTTTTGATAATTTTATATAATATTTATTTAATCTATTATATTTTTTTGGTTCTTTTAATTTTATATATTCATCATAAGACAAATAATATGGCTTATTACTATTGTCATTTTCAATATAATTTTCAGTAAATTTAGGATTATCTACTACTTCATAATTTAATTTATCATTATAATAAAAATTATATCTATTTAATAAAGTGTTACGATAATAAGATTCTAACCCTTTATGTGTAATAAAGAAATTAATTGATTCATCATCACACATTGTGTTAATAAAATCTTCATAATACTTGTCATTACATTTAACATATAATTTATTACATCTATAAAAAACATTTGAATATTTTTTTAAAACTTCAAAAGGAAAATATAATAGAAAATTTAAATGTGTTGAAGAACATTTTGATTTAGTAATATCTGCAAAAGATTCAGATAAATATTTTAATAACTTTAGACTTCTACAAGTTTTATGAAATATACATTCAAAATGATTTATTGAATAAATTGAATCATGTATTTTTTCTAATAAAATTTTATTATTGTCAGTTAAAAATTCAAATACTTCAAATTTGCAATCACTTTGTGGAATTTTTGGATAAAATAACCTAAATAATTCAACTGTTATAAAATCATATTTATATAAACAGGATAATAATAATGAAAAATCAAAATTTTTTATAAACATTCTTACTATTTGAGTATTATTTTCATTAAAAAATTGATTTAATAAAAACTTGTTAGGAATAACTAAACTAAATGCACTACGAAGATTCGGTCCATAATTTGGAACAATTATAAATTTATAATTATAAAAATTATTACATATGTTTATAAAACGATTATATTGTTTAATATTTTCTATTTTAAAAGATTGACTAGCTAATATACTTATATCTATTACATATTCATGATTTTATATTATATCATAATTAAATAGTGGCTCATATAAACAGATTCCCTCTTTCGCTAATTTCAATAATATTTCAGGATCACAATTATTATTTAATTCCTGATAAAATAATTTTGTATTTTTTTCAAAATTATTCATTATAATACAATTAAAATAATAAAAGAAAAAATACTTTTCTATTAAAATTAATATTATTTAAGTTTTATTAAATATAATATAATAAAATAATATAATATAGCAATTTATTATAAATATTTATTATTAAAGGTTAAGAATTTTGAGTTTATAATATATTATGTAAAATTTTTTATTACATAAAAAATTTTTAATATATTTTAGGATCGACTATTTAAATTATTAATAAATAATATACTTTTTATTTATATTATTTTATTGTGATTTATACATAAGTAAGGAATTTACCTGAAACGGAAATTAGTACTAGAGGTCAAGAAATTCTTCATAGATTTGATGTTTTTTTACCAGTTAACAGACATAGAAGGTTCGCAACCTGTAGGTTTATTTGATGATAATATAGATGATATGATATTACTTGATGATAGATCAATGAAAAAAGTAATTCAAAGTATTAATTATCTTGTTGTAGATAATAATAATAATAATAATAATAATAATAATAATAATAATAATAATAATAATAATAATAATAATAATAATAATAATAATAATAATAATAATAATAATAATAATAATAATAATAATAATAATAATAATAATAATAATAATAATAATAATAATAATAATAATAATAATAATAATAATAATAATAATAATAATAATAATAATAATAATAATAATAATAATAATAATTATAATAATAATAATAATAATAATAATAATAATAATTTAGAAGTAAATCGTAATAATGGTGATACTTGGGAATTTAATGCTAGAGTAATTTATTAAATCCAACTAATGATGGTACTCTTGAAGCGGTTCCAAATTATCATAGTCAATCAGCGGATGGTAGTGATACTGTTGTAGTTAGAGGTTCGAGAGAACAAATGGAATTAATTAAAATATTTGTTTTAGAATGTAGAAGTAATAATTTATGTAAGAGATCTTTTAATGCAAATTATAATTCAATGAAATCAAATAAAATTATTTTTTCTAAAAAAAAGAGAGATAAATAATAATAATAATAATAATAATAATAATAATAATAATAATAATAATAATAATAATGAAGCATTATATCATTGTATTATAGTTGATGAAATTGGAAGTAACTTTGTACATCCATTTGCTCTAAGAAAAGATGGGGGATAGTTTTGCAGTAGAAAACATCGCAAAAGAAATATCATTTAATAAATATGAGATAAAAATAGTTAAAATATTTATAAAATTTAAATTTTCTTAATAGCAACAAAATATTTATAAAATTTAAAATTTCCTAATAGCAACAAGTACAACCAATCTTTGAATTCACCTGATAACCCTCTTTCATTATTTCAAACTTTTTTTTTGGCACAAAACTAAACCTAAATTTACAAATTTAATATCAATTTTTTTTTATTTTTTTTATTTTTTTTTTTTTTTTGTGATCAATTGATACGGCTTTCCGGACGCTTTTTTTCAACCCATAAAATGTTGAAATAAATTCTTGTAAAGCGTCAAATTTTTAATTTTTCAAACTCTGCTTTTCTAATATCTGTTTTTAATAATAAATAAAACAGTTACGATTATGAAGGGTATAATGAAAACTATAATAAAGATAACCATACCATATTTTTGAAACTTTAATGGTTTACATTCTAGACATTGGTTTAAACCTAAAACAAATCAAATTTTTGGTTTAACAATACCTGATAGATACTAATGACTGTTTTATTTTTTTTTTATTAATTAATTATTAATTTTGATTTAAATTATTATTCTACTAGAACAATCAATTCTATATAGATACAATCTATCACTATCGTTTTTATTTACTTATTTATTCCTTTATTTATCTATTCATTTATTCATTTATTTATTTATTATGTAATTAATGATTTGTATTAATTATCTATATATATTTATATATACCTTTTTTTTTTTTTTTTTTTTTTCATAGTTTTTATATTTTATTATATAAAAATAAACATTTAAAAAAAAAAAAAACGTAAAAAAAAAAAAAATTGAAATTAAATCAAAATAATATATAAATTCTATAATTCAAGTACTTTAATTATCATATTAAAAAGCAATTTTATATTTATTATTATTTAATATTAATTTATTTATATTTATTTATTTATTATTTTTATTATTTTTTATTTTTGTTTTTATGAAATTATATATATATATATATAATACATATAATATATTAAATAAATGAAATAAAAAGAAAATTATTATTATGATAAAATTTTAAATTTTATAAAAATTTTATTTTCATTATTAATTTCATTTATTTATTCTATTTTCCTCTTTATTGTTTATCTTAATTTATTTATTATTTATTATCATTATTTATTATTATTATTATTATATATTTATTAATTTATTAATTATTATTATTTTGAAATGCTTGATTTATTTATTTATTTTCTCTTCTTTTCCATACGTTTTAATGCTCTTTTATTAACAGCTTCTTCCTTTGGACTTTTTTTTTTATTATTTTAAATTTCAATTTTTTAATTTAATAATATTAAAATGATAGACAAAGAAAAATAAAATTTATTATTATTATTAATATTAATATTATTATTATTATTATTAACATTATATTTTTTTTATTTTATTTTATTTTATGTTATTATATTAATATTTTATTATATTATTTCTATACTTACGAAAAGATGCTAGGAGCCTTAAATGGTCTAGCTAAATCACCAGTAGCTGGTTTACCAAAAATGTGAATACTAACTAATGGTTGATCGAAAAGATTCTTAATAGCTAAGAGACTTTGAAGAGCTAATGGTTTAATAATTTGGAATTTGTAATAAAGGAAAGTAATAAGAGCTACAGTAACACCAATACTGACGAACATTTGTTTACATTTATTCATATCATATTCCATAATAGTTTGAGTAACGATTTCATTTCCTTCAGAATCCCTTTTTATTTTTATTTTTATTTTTTATTTTTTTTTTTTTTTTTTTTTTTTGATTATGATTAAGTTTTTTTAAATTTTAATTATTTATTAATTTATTTAATAATAATAATAATAATTTATAATTCAATATTCTATTTAAATATTTTTAATAAGTATAAAAAAATATATTTACTTGGTAGTAGCTTGAGGTTTATCTAACATAATAGCATTTTTGATATAAAGTTTTCCAGTATCTTTTATTTTTTTTTTTTTTTTTTATTTATTAGAATTAATATAAATAATTATATGTATATATATATATATTTTATTTTTAATATCTTTATTAAAAATAGTTTTCTTCGATAAAAATTTTATATTAAATATTATTAAATATTAATATATTAAAACTAATGGTTTTAACAAATAAATACCATTCTTCTTTTTGATTTGGAAGTATATTAAAGTAGCTGCAAAAAGAGAAATAGATTGGGAAACACCATAGATAATGAATAAAATCCTATTTTTTTTATTAAATTTATATTTTTTTTTTTTTTGGATAGATAAATATAAAATTAAATATATACTCATTCGAAAAAAATAATAATAATAATAATAATCTTACATTTTGTTAGTTTGATTTTGAAAATCAATCTTATTGAGCTTTTTTTTTTTAAAAAAAAAATAAAACAAATAGTTAAGTTTTAATTATATATATATATTAGAAAGTATATTATAATAATATTATTAATTATATCCTTTTTTTTTTATTAATTAATTAATTATTAGTAGTATTATTATATATATTTTTTTTTATTTCCTTCTAGTTTTATTTACTAATATTTAAGGGTACTTACGAATTGCATTCCAATAATGATAGTGAACATAAACAAAAACTATTTTTTTTTAATTTTAATTTTAATAAATTTCATTAGTATTATTAATATTATTTATTAACATTTAACTTTTTAATTTTTATTATTATTCATTATTACTTGTCTATTTCCTGGAGTGTTGATAGAACTCATTTTTTCTTTTTATTTATTTCTTTATTTATTTTTATTGATTTATTTAATTTAATTTAAAGAGGAAATTTGATTTATTGATTTATATTTTATTTTATTTTTTTATTTTGGGAAAAAAAAAAAAAAAATACTTTATATTTATAGTTATATTAAAATAAT
Source organism: Neocallimastix lanati (nom. inval.) (assembly GCA_016946835.1). Classification (NCBI taxonomy): domain Eukaryota; kingdom Fungi; phylum Neocallimastigomycota; class Neocallimastigomycetes; order Neocallimastigales; family Neocallimastigaceae; genus Neocallimastix; species Neocallimastix lanati (nom. inval.). The sequence continues at coordinate 123,677 of JACVTC010000145.1, forward strand.
TTTATTTATGGATAATCTTTTTTTTTATATATTTGGTAATTATTAATTATTAATAATTAACTACTTATTTATTAATTATTATTTATTAATTTATTTATTTATTAATTATTATTTATTAATTTATTTATTTATTATTTATTATTTATTATTCAATTATTTATTATTTATTATTTGTTATTTATTATTTATTATTTATTATTTATTTATTCAATTATTTATTATTTTATTATTTAATTATTTATTATTTATTGTTTATTGTTTATTGTTTATTGTTTATTTATTTATTTATTTATTTTTTATCTATTGATATGAAATAGAAATAAAAACTCTAATTAATAATAAATTTATGTTAATTAATAAATGGTGTAAAAACATAAATTTATGCATTAATCTAGTTTTTATTTATATATTTTTATTATTTAATATAAGCATTAATGAAAGTGAATTTAATACTTAATACTTCAATATTGGAAAAGAGAAAAATACTTAAAAATAGTTTTTAGTTCTCTGTCCAAGAATAAGAAATAATAGATTATAGTAATTCTTTAATATTTTATTATTACCAAGAACATTATTTAATAAAATTAAAGTTATTTATTTATATTATTCAATATTCAAATACATTGGTTAATCAATCAATCAATATTAAAAATTTAATTAATTAATATGTTTTTTTTTTTAATAACTTTAATTTATATTAAAATTAATTTTATGTCAATTGAATTAATTTGGGATATTATATTGTATAATAAATAAATAAATAAATAAATAAATAAATAAATAAATAAATAAATAAATAACAACTAAATGAATAAATAAATATATAATTAAATAAATATATAAATAAATATATAAATAAATAACAACTAAATGAATAAATAAATATATAATTAAATAAATATATAAAATAAATAAATAATTTTTTTTATTCTATTTGATTTGATATAAATTGTATCCACTTTTATAATTCTACATAGATACGAATATCGTATAACCACTATTATTCAACTATACAAAATAGATTTATATTTATAGAAATATTAAACATTTTAATAAAATTAAACATAACTTTTTTTTTTTTATTAATATATATATATATAAAATAAACTATATAGCATCATCATAATAAAATGTATGTGTAATAATTATGACTGAATAAACCATCTTACATTGACATTGTCCATATTAAATACTTTTAATATTATTTAATTTTATTTATAACATTTTATATATGTGGGAATTATTTTAATTTTTATTTTTATTTTTTTTTATATATATATTTTTTTTTTATTTTTTTAGATTTAATTTTAGTTAAAATATATATATACATAAATAAATTAAATCATATTTTTTGTTAATTTTTAATAAACTTTAAAAATATATTTTATTAGTTTTTTTCTTTTTTTAAAGAGGTCAACTAATTTCAATAAAAAAAAAAAAGTATATACATATCATTTTCAAAAAATTTCTTAATTTCATATTAATTAATATAAATTATAATTATTTTTAAAAACTATTATTATTATTATTATTATTATTATTATTATTATTATTATTATTATTATTATTATTTAAAAAGTCATGAATTTATGAGTTTATAATTATGTCAACTTTATTAAAGAGTTACTTTCACTTAAATACTTTTATATTAATACATATTGACTTATATATTTTTATATTACAAAATGTTTCAATACATTAATTTCATTTTCATATTATAATATCAATTATTTTTATCATTAATACTTTTGGGTAATTAATTATATTTATTTATTTATTTATTTATTTATTTATTATTTAGTTTCATAATTATTATTTAATTTTCTATTATTTTATTTATTTATTATTTATTTATTTATTTTTTTTTATTTTATATAATAAAAGAAATATTATTAATTTAATAGGATACTTTTTTTTTTTTTTTTTTTTAATTATTTATTATTAGAAAAAATTAAATTATTATTATTATTATTAATATTATTATTATATTAATTTAATTATTTATTATACTGTTTTATTTTTGATTTAATTACATGGTATTATAATTAAATTGTTTATTATTATTTATAATACCATCCTCATTAGATACTTTATTTATTTCTTCTACATTTTGGGTTGACTTTTTAATATTCTTTTTTTCTTCCAATTTTCTTTTCATTTCAGCTTCTTCTTTTTCTCTCTTTAGAATATCGACACCTGAAGCAATTTCTTTTACTTCTTCATTGGTTAATGTTTCCTTAATAAATAGAGTATTTGCAATATTTTGATATTCATTCTTATGTGATTTTATTAATCGTACAACTCTTTGACGTGAATTCTTTAAAATATATATATATACATAGTGAATAATAAATAATTATAATTATAATAATATTAATATTAATATTCATATATAATTAAATAAAATAATTATATTAATATAATTATAATAATATTTATATAATATATCAAAGTTTTAAATTTAATAAAATGATATAGTTTTATAATTAATAAATCTTATTCTTAAAATAATTTTTATTTTTATTTTTTTATTTTTTTTTTTTTTTTTTTTTTTTTTTACCTCTAATATACTTTTAATTTCAGCTTCAATGGCTAATTGTGTAGTCGAATTTAATGAAGCCCATTCAACATCCTTATAACTTACTAAACCTATTTTATCTGCCATACCATAGGACATTACCATTTCACGAGCAATATTAGTAGCTTTTTCAAGATCATTACTAGCACCGGTAGATATTTCATCAGGTCCATAGGTTAATTCTTCTGCAACTCTACCACCCATACAAACATCAATCATTGCTAATAATTCTTTCTTAGTATATGAAGTTTTATCCATGACTGGTAATTGAACAGTAACACCAAGAGCATTTCCTCTTTGAATAACTTTATTTTAATATAAATTATAAAAAAAAAAAATAATAATAATAATATTGAAAAAAAAATATATAGGTAAATCGTATATATTAAAAAAAAAAATATTAATAATTCAGTAATTAAAAAGAATGAAAGAATAAAAGAAAGAAAGAAAAATAATAATAATAATAATAATAATAATAATAAAATTAAATAATAACAAGTAATAATAATAAATTATAAATAATATTTACTTGTCACTTTATGTAAAGGTAAAGCCCCAGGGGTATGTAATGCTACGATAGCATGTCCAGTTTCATGATAGGCTGTAGCTTTTTTACTGTCTTCATCAACATAGGCCGTTTTTCTTTCAATTCCCATAATTATTTTATCTTTTGCCCATTCTAAATCTTCCATATTTACAGCTAATTTTTCTTCTTTACTAGCTTTAATGGCGGCTTGATTAATTAAATTTGCTAATTCAGCACCAGAAAAACCGGTAGTACCTCTAGCTAAAGTATTAACATTAACATCTCTTCCAATATGAATATTTTTTATATGGGTTTCAATAATCTTTTCACGACCATTAAGATCAGGTAATGGAACGTTAATATGACGATCAAATCTTCCTGGTCTAATTAATGCTTTATCAAGAGCTTCTATTTGATTGGTAGCTGCGATAAATATTACACCATCAGATGAATTAAAACTAAATAATTTTTTATATTTTTATTTATTATTTAGAGAGATAAATGAAAATAAAAAAAAAAAAAAATTTTTTTTTAGTAGCTATTATCTTTTTTTTTTTTTTTTTTTTTTTTTTTTTTTTTTAATGAACATATATATATATACTTTCTATTATTAATTACTTAATAATATAAAAATATTTACCCATCTAATTCTACCAAAAGTTGATTTAAAGTTTGTTTCATATAACCTTGATCTTTACTATTACGTTTACTACCAACAGCATCTAATTCATCAATAAAAACAATACATGGAGCCTTTTTACGAGCTAATGCAACTAATTGACGAACTCTTTTTGCACCAACACCAACATAAAGTTCATCAAATTCACTACCACTTATTTGGAAAAATGGTACACCAGATTCACCAGCTACAGCTTTTGCAAGATAAGTTTTACCTGTACCAGGTGGACCATAAAGTAAAATACCTTTATATACATTATGGATATATATATAATATTAAATAATTGTTTGATTTTAAATCATATGATATTATAAATATGGAATATTATTTATATAATATGATATTAATTAATAATATTATAATACTCGATAATAATAATAATAATAATAATAATAATAATAATAATAATAATAATAAAATAAATAAATAATAAAAGGAAAATAAAATAAAATAAAAAAAAAATAAAAACTGTTTTTTTTTTTTAAAAAAATAATTTGTAATTATAATAATTAATTAAATTAATTTTTACCTTTTGGAAGTTTACCACCGATTCTTGTAAATTTTTCTGGATTCTTTAAGAATTCAACTATTTCCTTAAGTTCTTCTTTGGCTTCATCAACTCCTTGGACATCAGCAAATTTAACATTAGATTTGGCTGTGGTATATTCTACATCATGGTATGGAACACCTATTATTATATGTATGAAGAGTATATAAGAGTATAATTTATTTATTATATTAAATTCATTAAATACAATATAATTTTTTTTTTTATTGTATTTTAATTAATTGATAAAAATTAATTTAGAAGAAAAAAAAAAAAAAAAAAAAAAAAAAAAAAAAAAAAAAAAAAAAAAAAAAAAAAAACTTTTCTCTTTTCCAATTTTATTATTTTTACTTTTATTTTTATTATAATTTTTATTACTATATTTTTTTTTTAATTTATGAATGATGTATTAATATTTTCCTTCGAATATAATATTTATATATGAATTTATATATATTATATCTACCTGAATTATTATTCTGTTTTTCCAATAATAATAAAGTACACATAACTGCAAAAAGAATAGCTGCAACTCCAACGATACATTTTTTCAAAAATAAACGAAAACTAGTAGTTTCATGAATAATGACTTCAATTTGCTTATTCTTATTGGATTGAAATGAAACAACATTATTATATGCTTGAGAATTATTTGGTGCTTGTTCTTTATTATATGAATAATGTGGTGGATTTAATCTATAAAATTTTCTTATATATTCAACACCTTTGAATTGTCTTATTTTATTGGTATAATCATTATTTAAATTCTTATTTATATTTTCTTCATATTGATGATTTTCTTTTTTATTATTAATATTTTCTTCCAATTTCGTTGAATTTAAAATTTTAAATGTATTATTATTTATGGTATTTGGATTATCATTTTTTATGTTATTATTATTATTATTATTATTATTATTATTATTATTATTATTATTATTATTATTATTATTATTAATTTCTGTTGAATTTAATGAGGTAGAATAATATAACTTTTGAATTTTAGGTAACACACTTTTCAATAATATCTTTGATGAATCATTTAATTTTATCCCTGAAGTTGATGCTATTGATTCTGATAATTCATACAATTGTTCAGTACTTAGTTGCCTATTACTTATTGAAAATTTATTCTTTATTGTTTATATACAAAAAAAAAATTATATTAAATATTTATATTTTATATATATATATATATAAGAATATATTAAAAATAAGTTATATAGATACTAATTTAATATTAATTTAAAGATTACATACATTTAAAGAATGATATTGATTTAAAATATTATTATTAAATGAATCTTTATTTATTAAATTAAAATTAATTGAGTGATTATGTGATACGTTATTTGTATAAAATATATGTTTTTTAATATTATTATAATATATATGACTAGAAGATAGCAATGAAATAGATGATAGTAACCGTCGTGATTTATTATTTATGACATTTGAAGAAATTGAATGGTATGTAAATGGTGAAGATAACAAATTAAAATATATTTTCATAATACTTCCTTCCATTCTAAGACTAAAAATAATAAAAAATATTAAAATAAAATAATTAATTAAAATTATTAAAGATTCAATTATATATAAAAATATTTATATTCAATTAATTTGTTATAAGAGTATTAAATTATTGGCATTAAAAAATAAAATAAAATAAAATAATATAAAATAAAATAAAATAAAATAAAATAAAAAAAAAAAAAAAAAAAAAAAAAAAAATCAATATTTGAAAATTCTTTTAAATTTTTTCTTACTTTATAATATTTAGAATTTTGATTCCAATATCTAATATTTTATAATGCAATTAACAATATCAAAAGAAAAAAAACTAAGAAAAATAAATAATTTTATGGATAATTTGATTACTACCAAAGTTCATGATTGTGAAATTAAAATTGCGTTATTGTTCAATAGTTTGATTTATTATAATTATTATAATAAATATAAAATATATATATATATATATATTTATTATTTCAAAATTAGTATAGGTTAATTTCTTATTTTTATATTTATAGTTCAAATAATATTAAATTGTGAAGTATCTGAATTAAATAATTTACTTTTAAATTGTTAAATATATTCATTTAAAATTTTACATTTATTTTTTTGTTTTATTTTAATGATTTCTTAATTTAAAATTACAAAAGTAATAATTAATAAATACGCTCGAATTCACGTTAATTTCGACAATTCTTATCATAAAACTAATTATTTTCATTATTATTATTATTATTCTAATTATTATTATTTAGCTTTTTATTTTATCTTATTTAAAATAGAACTAAACGAAATTTCCCATAAATATTTTTTTAATACTACAATAAATGATAAAAACATTTTTTAATACAATACATAATTACCGAAAAAAAAAAAAAAAAAAAAAAAAAATATATATATATTTAATGAAAATATATAGTAATTATTATTACTACTATATATTTTCATTTTCAAATACTTTATTATTTTTCCTTTTTATACTTTTTTAAATCAATTTCATTTTACATTTTCTATTTTTTTCATTATTTTATATATAAAATATATTTTTCTATTGTTTAATAATATTCCATTCAATTTTGAAAATTTACAATTTCTTTTATTTTAATAATAATAATAATGAAAAATAAAACATTAAATATAAAATTTCAAATAATATCACTGTTAATTCTTAATTCTATCATTGTTTATAAAAACATATTTAAAATTTAAATGTTGATTTTCATTATAATTATTTTAATGCTGTTTATTGATTATATATATTGATTTAATAGTTTCATTTATTGGTTTTAAATAAATTTTAAATTTTTGGGTTATAATTAAATATTTATAATAAATTTAAATATACCTTTTTTTAAATGTTCAATAGTTAATATTTTAAAAGATATTGTTATTGATTTTGAAATAAATAACTTAACTTTATATTACTCTAATTATGAAATTATATAATTGTATTTTATTTTTTGTAAAAAATTTAAAAATAAAAAAACAAAAAAAAAAAAAAAAAGTATCAATATATATTAATATTATTTTTCTTAATAATAAATAATACTAATTCTTTTTACAAGTAAAAATATAAAAAAAAAAAAAAAAAAAGATAAACTTTTGTTTTAAAAAAAAACGAAATTAAATTTTATTATTAAATAAAATTTGAAATTTATATATTATAAACAACAATAGCATATTTTTATATTATTTATTTATTTATTTATTTATTTATTTATTTATTTATTTATTTATTTATTTATTATTTATTTATTTATTTATTTATTTATTATTTATTTATTATTTATTTATTATTTATTTATTTATTTTTCATTTATTTATTTATTTATTTATTCAATTATTTATTTATTTATTTATTTATTTTTTAAAATTTTTAATTATATTGTTATTATATATAAAATTTATCAAATATTTTATATTATAATATATTATTTTATATTGTTAATTATTTGGTATTTATTATTTTATTAATTAAAAAAAAAAAAGAAATAAAAAAATTTGCGGGGATAAATTAAATATAAATTATATTCAAATAAATAAATAACATTAATAGAAAAAAAAAAAAAAAAAAGTTTAAATTTCAAATTTTATATTAATATTAGTATTTTATTTTATTTTATATATAATTTTATTTTATATTGAAACTTCATATATTAATTATTATATTCAAATTGATTTGCTTCAATTTATTGATTTACATTTTATTGGTTTATAATATATTAAAGACATTAATTAAAAAAAAAATAAATATTAAAAAATAAAAAAATGGAGAAAAAAAATTTTTCATTTTTTTTTTTTTTTTTTTTTTAAAAAAAAAAGCGTTAAATAATGAATGAATTATCATCATTCCTATTTTAGAATGAGTTAACTTAAATATAATTAAATAAAAATTACAAATCTAAAACTATTTTTTTTTAATAACTACTAAATATATATGAAAATTAAAGAGAAAAAATTATAAAAGTATTAGATTTTCATGGTTTTAACAATACTATTTTTTAAAATAATAATGAATCAATGAATAATATAATAATGTCAGGTATTAGTTTAAAACACTAAAAAATATAGGATTAATTATTTTTATCTGTATTTTTTTTTTAAATTTTTATTTTTTAAATTTTCAAAAATAGAAATAAAAATAAAATTTTACTCCACTTTTTTTTTTTTTTTTTTTTTTTTTTTTAATTATTATAAAAAATATAAAATTAAATTTATTATATTTATTTAAAATTTATTTTATTTTGATTATAGAATATTAAAATAAAAAAAAAAAAAAAAAGTGGAGTACATTGAATTAGTTAAAATTATTTTTATTTTATTTTATTTTTTTGAAATTCATTATCAAATATTAAAATTTTTATCTTAATAAAATAAAATCTTCGTTATTCTTATTTTTTTTTATTACTTTTTAATATTTAAATTAATTATATAAAATACCTCTACTTATGTTTTTATATTTATTTTAATTATTATTATAAACTTTAAATATCATAAAAATAAAATTATAATACGTTTTTTTTTTATTTCCAAATCTATCTGATCAAATATTTAATATCATTATTATTAGTAATGAGATTAATAAAAATTATTCTACTACGTTTCTAATTTTCACTAAATTATTACTATAATTTAAAAGACTGTAATCATCATTAAAAATATTCTTAATAATATTAATTTTGGATATGGATAAAATGATCAAAGAAATTTCATCTATTATATATTATTTTTATAAATAAAGATTAAATATTATTATTTAAAAAAAAAAAAAAGATATTATAATATGTTTTTATATATTTTTATATATTTTATTCATCATAATAATAATGAAAAAAATTTAAAAATTAACAACAAAATGAAATATAATATTTAAAAAAAAAAAAAAAAAAAAAAAGGAATTGTTATTAAATGTTTAAATAATTATTATTCTAATACTGTTACTACTTTTTATTGTAATTATCATTATCACTTTATAAGTTATAAAACTTTAAATCTGATCATATTATTATAAAGTAGTTTGTTTTTCTTGTCTTTATTGAATAATGAAGTTTAGTTATACTTTCATTATTATTATAAATTAATACTAAATTTTAAGTTAATAAAAATTCATATAAATATTTTTAAATAATTTTAATGTTCAGTATTAAGTTTTAATATTAATGATAATTTATAATATAATAAAAATATATTGTTAATTATTTTAATCTTAATTATTATTTATACAATGAAAATGAATACTAAAATATGAAAAATAAATTTAAGATATTATAAATAAACATCTAAAATAAAAATAATATTATTTTTTAATTATATTATTTTATTTATATATATATAAATATATATATATATATTTTTTTTTTTTATTGATTAAAGACTTTTGTCTCTCCCACATATTAATATATATATATATATATATATATAACAAACAGTATATTACAGAAATAATATTTATAATATTCCAAAAGCATTTAAATTCTTTAAGCAAAGAAAAATTCACCAGAAAATCCATTAAATCAAATTTTAATTAAAAGAAAATATAGAAATTTGTTCTAAATATTCATTAAAGACAATTTCAAATGAAAAAAAAAAAAAAAGAAAAACCTTCGTAAAAACAATAGAAATAATTTTAAAATAAATATTGATTATTAAATATAATTCATCAATTTATTATGATATATATTATAATTTAATATTATATAAATTAGATAATAATAATAATAATAATAATAATATTATTATTATTATTATAAAATAAATAGAGTTTTATAAATATTAGTTTTTTTTTTTTTTTTTTTTTTTTTTTTTTTTTTTTTTTTTTTTTTTTTTTATTAAATAAAACAATAATTGAAATAAATATTTTATTATACTTTTTAAAAACAAATAAATATTTTATTATACTTTTTAAAAACAAATAAATATTTTATTATACTTTTTAAAAACAAGTTTATTATTATAATTATTTTAATTTAATATTATAATATATACATATAATTATTTTTAAAAAATTACTTGAAAATATAAGAATAAATAAAAAAAGAATTTACTATAAATATTTTTTTATTATTATTATTGTTATTTATTAAATAATGTTAAAATATAAAATAAAATGTAAAAAATTATATATTATTCCATGATATTTTTTTTTAAAATTAATTAAACAAAAATATTATTTATAATTTAATATAACAAATTTTATTTTATTTTTTTTTATTTTGTGTATGTAATTAGATTATTTACTATTGCTATATTCGTAATAAACAATATATTTATGTTTAGTTTTAATATTTTTATAATATAAATTAAAATATTGCTATTATTAATAAAATAAAATAGAGTATAATAAAAATAAAAATAAATAATAATAATTTTGAGGTTTTTTATTAAACTTTATTTTTTTATTTTTTATTATTTATTCTTTTTTTTTTTTTTATTATATTATTATAATTATTATTTATATTTTATGTTTTTATTTACATAACTATATAAATACATAATATAAAGTTATTTATAATTAACTTTTATATTATTTAAAATTAAATTTTAAATTAGAATAAAACATGAAGATAGTTTTATGTCTAAATAAATATTTGATTTGATTTATATTTAAAATAACTTCATTTATTATTTTAATTTTTTTATTTTCTATTTTTTATTGATTTAATTCAATAAATGGGTATGAAAAATATAATTTATAATTTAATAAAAATTATTTATATATATATAAATTATAAATTATAATATATATCATAATAAATTGAGGAATTATATTTAATAATCAATATTTATTTTAAAGTTATTTCTATTGTTTTTACGAATATTTTTCTTTTTTTCATTTGAAATTTTCTTTAATGAATATTTAGATGAAATTTCTATATTTTCTTTTATTGAAATTTGATTTAATGGATTTTCTGGTGAATTTTTCCAAGCTCTTTGAATATGTTTTTCTAATTCTGATTTTGAATATATTTTATTGCTAGCTTCATATTGTTCTAATTTTCTTTGTTTAAAGAACTTATATGCCTTTGTAATATTTATTAAATTCTTTTGATTTAATTCATTATTTATTATGATATTTTTTTCATTTTTATTTTCAATCTCATTTGATTGCTTCAGTTCATTTGCAGAAGAAGTAGTCACATTTTTATTTTTATTTAAATCTTTTTTAGCTCTTCTTACAGCAACTTTATATGATTCTATTAAAAATATGAATTAAAGCAAATGTATATATATATATTATTATTATTATTGATATGAATATATATTTTATTTAATTTAATAAATAATATAAAAGTAATATTAAAAAATATTAAATATACATACTTTCATTATAAATGTTATTTCCGTAATATGCCATTTTCTTTTATTTTTTTTTTTAATTCTTTTATTAATAGTTAAAAAATGTTAAAATTTAAGTTTAGATATTTACTTTTTTTATAATATTATAAATTATTAGTATTTAGTAAATAATTTATTTTTTTCAATTATAAAATTTCGATGAAGTAATAAAAAATATAGAAAATTTCTTTTCTTTTATATTTTTTCTTTTATTGAAATAGGAATAATAAAAAAATAATAATTTACAAACATTCAAATTAAATGATAGAAGTATTTAATTTTATTTAATATAATTTTATTAAATTTTTAATAATTATTAATAATAATTTAAAAAGATTTACTTTACCACAGATTTTTAAACTTTAAATAATAATAAATTAAAAAAATATATATATATATATATATATTTAATATATATTTATATTTATTAATTATATTTATAAATTAATATATTTAAAAATTAATATATCAAAGAAAATACAGAATAACTAAACCTCAAAATTCATTTTTTATTTTTATTTTATTTTATTATTAACAACATCAATTTTTATATATATTATTATTTATATAAATATTAAATATTTAAATTAAATATAAAATATTATTTATTATTATGAATATATCAATAGAAAATAACAAAGTTATATCCAAAAAAAAAATAAAAATAAAAATAAAAATAAAAATTTATTATTGAAAAATTATAGATAATGCTTTTGTTTAATTAAGAATAATATAAAGGAATAATATATAATTATTAATATTTTGGAATATATTTTAATATTATTTATTAAATAGTAATAATAATATAAAAAATATATTTTAAATAGATAATATATTTTTTTTAGTAGAGTTCTACTTTCTTTCGTCCATGTATATTTTCTAGATTTTGGAATATTATTAATTAAATAGGAAATAATACAATTTGAATCTTTCCATTTTTCAAAAACATTTGACTTGAGACAAAGCACATTTAGCTGACATGGAAGAATATTTAAATCTTTTGAAATAGTATATACAGTAATAAAAGATTAGGTTCTGTGTAAAACTGCAATCCATCATAATCCTTTATTAATTAATTTCTGAGTATTATTTGTTCTTTTTTGAAATAAAGAATTCAACTTTATCTTTTTTATCAAAGTTCCATCCATTAGTATTCCAACTGACACATAGAGAAAATTCTTTAACTGCATTATTATTAATTTGAGTGTTATTAATATGATTGGAATTATTATAATTTATCGAAATGGTATTTGAACTTGAATCTGAATTAGAACTTGAACTTGAACTTGAACTTGAATTTGAATTTGGACATAAACTTGTATTTGAGATTGAAGTACTAAGTTGATATTATATGATGAATTAAATTATTCTGATAAAGCAAAATGTTTTCTTTTGAGAGAAGAAAAACTATACTTATGATTTCTTTTACTACAATCAATAACATTGATTGAAGCACGATGTAAACTATTAACTATACATCCAGTAATAGATGATATTTCTTCTTCATTATCTGCTATTTTAATTTTAAAGAATGCATCGTTAAAATTAACAATGCGTTTAACTGATAAAACCTTAATATTTAATTCTTTCAGAAATTTCTTTAATTGCTTTCTCATTTTGAATTCTGGCTATGATCGAAGTCTTTGGATAAAGAGTAGTTATGTATTCTTCATTGGAATACCGTGACACCTTGAACCTCTTAGAATGAAATTTTTATTTTTTATATATTGGATTTTCATAATAGTAATAATTAAATTAAAAAAATAATAAATTAAAAAAAAATAAATTAAAAAAATAATAAAGGATGTACTCGATTTATTATACATAAATCTAGTACACCCTTGCTCGGGTAATGATAGCTTCAAAATATAGTGATTTAATATTTTTTTTTATTGATACCATCATTTTCAGGAAAGTAAATGATCTTGAAAATTTACTATAGCTATATTCTATTTTTGTATATTTTTTAATATTATTTTATTATAATTATTATTATTATTATTATTATTTCATCTATGTAGTATTAATAAAAATAATACATTATAATAAAGAAAATTATATTTTATTAAAAATATAATATATAGAAAAAGGAAAAGAAAAAAAAGAATAATAATAAAAAAAAAAAAAAAAAAAAAAGAAAGAAAAAAGAAAAAGATAAATAAAAAGAATTCTTTTGTACTTTTTATTAAACTTTATTTTTTTATTAAACTTTATTTTTTTATTATTTATTTTTTATGTTTTATTTATTTTATTATATTATTATAATTATTATTTATATTTTATGTTTTTATTCACATAATTATATAAATACATAATATAAAGTTATTTATAATTAACTTTTATATTATTTACAATTAAATTTTGAATAAAACATGAAGATAGTTTTTTCTCTTTAATTTTTGATTTGTTTTTATGTAAATTCTTTTAATATTTTAATTTATTTTTATTTTATTTTTTTTTTATTTTCTATTTTTTATTGATTTAATTCAATAAATGGGTATGAAAATTATAATTTATAATTTAATAAAAATTATTTATATATACATAAATTATAAATTATAATATATATCAAATAATAAATTGATGAATTATATTTAATAATCAATATTTATTTTAAAATTATTTCTATTATTTTTACGAATGTTTTTCTTTTTTTCATTTGAAATTTTCTTTAATGAATATTTAGAACAAATTTCTATATTTTCTTTTATTGAAATTTGATTTAATGGATTTTCTGGTGAATTTTTCCAAGCTCTTTGAATATGCTTTTCTAATTCTGATTTTGAATATATTTTATTACTATCTTCATATTCTTCTAATTTTCTTTGTTTAAAGAATTTATATGCCTTTGGAATATTTATTAAATTCTTTTGATTTAATTCATTATTTATCATGATATTTTTTTCATTTTTATTTTCAATCTTATTTGATTGTTTGAATTCATTTGCAAAAGAAGTAGTCATCTTTTTATTTTTATTTAAATCTTTTTTAGCTCTTCTTACAGCAACTTTATATGATTCTATTAAAAATATGAATTAAAGCAAATGCATATATATATTATTATTATTATTATTATTATTGTTGTTGATATGAATTTATATTTTATTTTATTTAATAAATAATATAAAAGGTAATATATAAAATTATAAAAAATACATACTTTCATTATATACATTATTTCCGTAATATGCCATTTTTTTTTTTATTTTTTTAATTCTTCTATTAATAGTTAAAAAATGTTAAAGTTAAATTTTAGATATTTCCTTTTTTTTTTTATAATATCTTATATTATTATTATTTAGTTAATAATTTATTTTTTTTTATTTATAAAATTTTGATGAAGTATTGAAAAATATAGAAATTTTCTTTGCATTTATATCTTTTTTTTTTTTTTTTTTTTTTTTTATTGAATAGGAATAATAATAAAATTATAATTATATAAAATTACATGATAACAGAATTTAATTTAATATATTTTTATTAAATTTTTAGTAATTATTAATATTTAATGTAAAAATTTCATTAAGACTTACTTCACCACAGATTTCTAAACTTTAAATAATAATAAATTAAAAAAAATATATATATATATATATATATTTAATATATATTTATATTTATTAATTATATTAATAAAGAAATATATTAAAAATTAATATATCAAAGAAAATACAGAATAACTAAACCTCAAAATTATTATTATTTATTTTTATTTTATTTTATTATTAATGACATCAATTTTTATATATATTATTATTTATATAAATATTAAATATTTAAATTAAATATAAAATATTATTTTTTATTATAAATATATCAATAAAAAATAACATAGTTAATCCAAAAAAAAAAAAATAAAAATATAAATATAAATAAAAATTTATTATTAAAAAATTAAAGATAATGTTTTTGTTTAATTAATATTAAAAATAATATAAAGGAATAATATTTAATTATTTATATTTTGGAATACATTATAATATTATTTATTAAATAGGAATAATTAAATAAAAAACTTTTTTTTTTTATTTTTGTATAATTTTTTAGTAATTCATTAAAAATATAATAACTATATATATATTTATATATATATATTATATAATATTAAATTATACTAATTATAAATTAATAGTTAACTTTTATTTATAAAGTATAAAGCATATAATAGAATATTCCTTTCAATTATTGATTTATTTAAAAAAAAAAAAAAAAAAAAAAAAAAAGGAATTCTTATAAAACTTTATTTATTTTACTTATTTATAACATTATTATTATTATTATTATTATTATTTCTTCTATATAATAATAATAATTATAATAATAATAGAATAAAATTATATATTATTTCAAATATAATATATATATATATATATATAAAAAGAAAAAGAAAAAGAAGACAAAAAAAAAAAAAAAAGCATTCTTATGTACTTTTTATTAAACTTTATTTTTTTATTTTTTATTTTTTAATGTTTTATTTATATTATTATATTATTATAATTATTATTTATATTTTATGTTTTTATTTACATAATTATATAAATACAAAATATAAAATTATTTATAATTAACTTTTATATTATTTTACAATTAAATTTTAAATTAAAATAAAACATGAAGATAGTTTTATATCTAAATAAATATTTGATTTATATTTGAAATAACTTCATTTATTATTTTAATTTTTTTTTTATTTTTTTTTATTTTCTATTTTTTTATTGATTTAATTCAATAAATGGGTATGAAAAATATAATTTATAATTTAATAAAAATTATTTATATATACATAAATTATAAATTATAATATATATCAAATAATAAATTGATGAATTATATTTTATAATCAATATTTATTTTAAAATTATTTCTATTGTTTTTACGAATGTTTTTCTTTTTTTCATTTGAAATTTTCTTTAATGAATATTTAGATGAAATTTCTGTATTTTCTTTTATTGAAATTTGATTTAATGGATTTTCTGGTGAATTTTTCCAAGCTCTTTGAATATGCTTTTCTAATTCTGATTTTGAATATAATTTATTGCTAGCTTCATATTCTTCTAATTTTCTTTGTTTAAAGAATTTATATGCCTTTGGAATATTTATTAAGTTCTTTTGATTTAATTCATTATTTATTATGATATTTTTTTCATTTTTATTTTCAATCTCATTTGATTGTTTGAATTCATTTGCAGAAGAAGTAGTCACATTTTTATTTCTATTTAAATCTTTTTTAGCTCTTCTTACAGCAACTTTATATGATTCTATTAAAAATATGAATTAAAGCAAATGTATATATATTATTATTATTATTATTATTATTATTATTGATATGAGTATATATTTAATTTAATTTAATAAATCGTATAAAAGGTAATATATAAAATTATAAAAAATACATACTTTCATTATAAACGTTATTTCCGTAATATGCCATTTTTTTTTTTTATTTTTTTTTTTAATTCTTTTATTAATAGTTAAAAAATGTTAAAGTTTAGATATTTTCTTCTTTTTTTTATATAATATTTTATATTATTATTATTTAGTTAATAATTTATTTTTTTTATTTATAGAATTTTGATGAAGTAATGAAAAATATAGAGATTTTCTTTTCTTTTATATCTTTTATAGTAATAATAATATAAAATAATTATAATATATCAAAAATCACAATTAAATTATAAAATTATTTATTTAATTCTATATAATTTTAATATATTTTTAGTAATTATTAATATTAAATATAAAAATTTCATTATGATTTACTTCACCACAAATTTCTAAACTTTAAATAATAATATATTCCAAAAAAATAATATTTATAAATTAATATATTAAAAATTAATATATCAAATAAATACTGAATAACTAAACATCAAAATTAATAAATAATTAAGTTAATTATAAATATTATTTATTATGAATAATATATCAATAATAGAAAATAAAAACATAAAATATAAATAATAATTATAATAATATAATCAAATAAAAAAAAGAATAAATAATAAAAAAATAAAGTTAAATAAAAAGTACAAAAGAATTCTTTTTTTTTTTTCTCTTCTATTTCTTTTTCTATATATTATATTTGTAATAATATATAATTTTCTTTATTTATTATGTATTATTATTTTTAATATTATATAAATTAGATAATAATAATGATATAAAATAAATAATGTTTTATTGGTATTCCGTTTTTTTTTTTTTTTTTTTTTTTTTTTTTTTTTTTTTGTTGTTGTTGTTGTTTAATAAATCAATAATTGAAATGAATATTTTATTATATGCTATATACTTATTAAATAAAAGTTAATTATTATTATAAAATTAGTATAATTTAATATTTAGTAATATATATATATATAATTATTATTTTTTAATGAATTACTTGAAAATTATACAAAAAAAAAGTTTTTATTTAAAATATATTTTTATATTATTATTCCTATTTAATGAATAATATTAAAATATATTCACAAATATTAATAATTATATATTATTCCTTTATATTATTTTTAATATTAATTAAACAAACACATTATCTTTAATTTTTTAATAATAAATTTTTATTTATATTTATATTTTTATTTTTATTTTTTTTTTGGATGTAATTAGATTATTTTCTGTTGATATATTCATAATAATATATATTTATATTTAATTATTTAATATTTATATAAATAACAATATATAAAATAATTAATATCATATCATTAATAATAAAATAAAATAAAAATAAATAATAATAATTTTGAAGTTTAGTTATTCTGTATTTTCTTTGATATTAAATTATAAATATTGTTAGATTTTCAAACTAAAATTCCTTTCATCAAAATTACAAAATAAATAATAATTTGATATTAAATTTTATATTAAATAAAGTTTTCATTAAAATTCCTTTATACATTATAGTTGGGCTTTTCTAAAAAATTTAATTAATAAATATGAATATTATTTTTTTTTTTTTTTTTGGAATTTATTATTATTTAAAGTTTAGAAATTTGTGGGAAAGTAAATCTTAATAAAATTTTTATATCTAATATTAATAATTACTAAAAATTTAATAAAATTATATTAAATAAAATTATATATTTTTATTATTTAATTGTGAATGTTGGTATATTATTATTTAATTATTATTTCTATTATTCCTATTCAATACAAGAAAAGATATAAAAGAAAAGAAATTTTCTATTTTTTTCATTACTTCATCAAAATTTTATAAATAAAAAAATAAATTATTAACTAAATAATATTAGTATAAAATACTATAAAAAAAAGTAAATATCTAAATCTTAACATTTCTTAATCATTTAAAAAAAAACAATTAAAAAAAAAAAAAAAAAAAAAATGGCATATTACGGAAATAACGTTTATAATGAAAGTATGTATATTTAATAATTTTTAGTATTACCTGTTATATCATTTATTAAATTGAAATTAAAATTATAATTACATTTATGATTATAATTTATTTGTATATATACATTTATTAAATTTAATATATTTTTATTAATAGTTTTTTAATAGAATCATATAAAGTTGCTGTAAGAAGAGCTAAAAAAGATTTAAATAAAAATAAAAAGATGACTACTTCTTCTGCAAATGAATTCAAACAATCAAATGAGATTGAAAATAAAAATGAAAAAAATATTATAATAAATAATGAATTAAATCAAAAGAATTTAATAAATATTCCAAAGGCATATAAATTCTTTAAACAAAGAAAATTAGAAGAATATGAAGTTAGCAATAAATTATATTCAAAATCAGAATTAGAAAAACATATTCAAAGAGCTTGGAAAAATTCACCAGAAAATCCATTAAATCAAATTTCAATAAAAGAAAATATAGAAATTTCATCTAAATATTCATTAAAGAAAATTTCAAATGAAAAAAAGAAAAATATTCGTAAAAACAATAGAAATAATTTTAAAATAAATATTGATTATTAAATATATTTCCTCAATTTATTATGATATATATTATAATTTATAATTTATGTATATATAAATAATTTTTATTAAATTATAAATTATATTTTTCATACCCATTTATTGAATTAAATCAATAAAAAAATAGAAAATAAAAAAATTAAAATAATAAATGAAGTTATTTTAAATATAAATCAAATCAAATATTTATTTAGACATAAAACTATCTTCATGTTTTATTCTAATTTAAAATTTAATTGTAAATAATATAAAAGTTAATTATAAATAACTTTATATTATATATTTATATAATTATGTGAATAAAAACATAAAATATAAATAATAATTATAATAATATAATAAAATAAATAAAACATAAAAAATAAAAAAATAAAAAAATAAATTTTAATAAAAAGTACATAAGAATGCTTTTTTTTTTTTTTTGTCTTCTTTTTCTTTTTCTTTTTTATATATATTATATTTGAAATAATATATAATTTTCTTCTATTATTATTATAATTATTATTATTGCATAGAAGAAATAATAATAATAATAATAATAATAACGTTATAAATAAGTAAAATAAATTAAGTTTTGTAAGAATTCCTTTTTTTTTTTTTTTTTTTTTTTTTTTTTGAATAAATCAATAATTGAAAGGAATATTCTATTATATGATTTATACTTATTAAATAAAAGTTTACTATTAATTTATAAATAGTATAATTTAATATTATATAATATATATATAAATATATATATAATTATTAATTTTTAATGAATTACTTGAAAATTATACAAAAAAAAAAGTTTTTATTTAAAATATATTTTATATTATTATTCCTATTTAATGAATAATATTAAAATATATTCACAATATTAATAATTATATATTATTCCTTTATATTATTTTTAATATTGATTAAACAAAAACATTATCTTTTATTTTTTAATAATAAATTTTTATTTTTATTTTTATTTTTATTTTATTTTATTTTTTTTTTTTTTTGGACGTAATTTTGTTATTTTCTGTTGATATATTCATAATAATATATAATATTTATATTTAATTTAATTATTTAATATTTATATAAATAACAATATATATAAAAATTAATATCATATCATTATTAATAATATAAAAATAAAAATAAAAATAAATAATAATAATTTTGAGGTTTAGTTATATTAATTTTTAAATATATTAATTAATAAATGTAATTAATAAATATGAATATTATATATATATATATATATATATTTTTTTTTTTTGAATTTATTATTATTTAAAGTTTAGAAATCTGTGGGTAAGTAAATCTTAAGATTTTTACATTTAATATTAATAATTACTAAAAATTTAAAAAAATTATATTAAATAAAATTAAATATTTTTATTATTTAATTATGAATGTTGGTATATTATTATTTATTATTTCTAATATTCCTATTCAATACAAGAAAAGATATAAAAGAAAAGAAATTTTCTTTATTTTTCATTACTTCATCGAAAATTTTATAAATAAAAAAAAAAAACATTAACTAAATACTAATAATATAAAATATTATAAAAAAGTAAATATCTAAACTTATAATTTAATATATTTTAACTATTAATAAAAAATAAAAAAAAAAAAAAAAAAAAAAAGAAAAAAAAATGGCATATTACGGAAATAACGTTTATAATGAAAGTATGTATATTTAATATTTTTTAATATTACTTTTATATTATTTATTAAATTAAATAAAATATATATTCATATCAATAATAATAATAATAATATATATATATACATTTGCTTTAATTCATATTTTTAATAGAATCATATAAAGTTGCTGTAAGAAGAGCAAAAAAAGATTTAAATAAAAATAAAAATTTAACTACTTCTTCTGCAAATGAATTGAAGCAATCAAATGAGATTGAAAATAAATATGAAAAAAATATCATAATAAATAATGAATTAAATCAAAAGAATTTAATAAATATTCCAAAAGCATATAAATTCTTTAAACAAAGAAAATTAGAAGAATATGAAGCTAGTAATAAAATATATTCAAAATCAGAATTAGAAAAGCATATTCAGAGAGCTTGGAAAAATTCACCAGAAAATCCATTAAATCAAATTTCAATAAAAGAAAATACAGAAATTTGTTCTAAATATTCATTAAAGAAAATTTCAAATGAAAAAAAGAAAAATATTCGTAAAAACAATAGAAATAATTTTAAAATAAATATTGATTATTAAATATAATTCCTCAATTTATTATGATATATATTATAATTTATAATTTATGTAAATATAAATAATTTTTATTAAATTATAAATTATATTTTTCATACCCATTTATTGAATTAAATCAATAAAAAAATAGAAAATAAAAAAATTAAAATAATTGAATATAAATCAAATTAAGTATTTATTTAGACATAAAAACTATCTTCATGTTTTATTCTAATTTAAAATTTAATTGTAAATAATATTAAAGTTAATTATAAATAACTTTATATTATGTATTTATATTGTTATGTAAATAAAAACATAAAATATAAATAATAATTATAATAATATAATAAAATAAAAAAAAAAGAATAAATTATAAACTAATAAAATTTAATAAGAAATATAAAAGAATTATTTTTTTTTCTCTTCTATTTCTATTTCTTTTTCTATATATTATATTTGTAATAATATATAATTTTCTTTGTTTATTACATATTATTTTTACTAATATTACATAGATGAAATAATAAAAATAATAATGCTTTAAATAAATAAAATAAATAAAGTTTTATTGATATTCCTTTTTTCTTTTTCTTTTTCTTTTTCTTTTTTTTTTTTTTTTTTATTTATTAAATAAATCAATAATTGGAATAAATATTTTATTATATGCTTTATACTTATATAATATTAAATTTTACTAATTATAATAGTAAACTTTAATTTAATAATATATATAATTATTTTTTAATGAATTACTAAAAAATTATACAAAAAAAATATTGTTTTTATTTAAAATATATTTTTATATTATTATTCCTATTTAATAAATAATATTAAAATATATTCACAAATATTAATAATTATATATTATTCCTTTATATTGATTATACAAAATCATTATCTTTTATTTTTTTAATAATAAAATTTTATTTTTATTTTTATTTTTATTTTATTTTATTTTTTTTTTTTTTTTTGGACGTAATTTTATTATTTTCTGTTGATATATTCATAATAATATATAATATTTATATTTAATTATTTAATATTTATATAAATAACAATATATATAAAAATTAATATCATATCATTAATAATAATATAAAAATAAAAATAAATAATAATAATTTTGAGGTTTAGTTATTCAGTATTTTTTTTTTATATTAATTTTTAAATATATTAATTAATAAATGTAATTAATAAATATGAATATTATATATATATATTTTTTTTGAATTTATTATTATTTAAAGTTTAGAAATCTGTGGGTAAGTAAATCTTAAGATTTTTACATTTAATATTAATAATTAAAATTTAATAAAATTATATTAAATAAAATTATATATTTTTATTATTTAATTGTGAATGTTGGTATATTATTATTATTTAATTATTAATCCTATTATTCCTATTCAATACAAGAAAAGATATAAAAGAAAAGAAATTTTCTTTTTTTTTTCATTACTTCATAAAAATTTTATAATTGAAAAAAATAAATTATTAACTAAAAAATATTAGTATAAAATATTATAAAAAAAGTAAATATCTAAATCTTAACATTTCTTAATCATTTAAAAAAAAACAACTAAAAAAAAAAAAAAAAAAAAAAAAAAAAAAATGGCATATTACGGAAATAACGTATATAATGAAAGTATGTATATTTAATAATTTTTAGTATTACCTGTTATATCATTTATTAAATTGAAATTAAAATTATAATTACATTTATGTTTATAATTTATTTATATATATACATTTATTAAAATTAATATATTCTTTTTATTCATATTTTTTATTAGAATCATATAAAGTTGCTGTAAGAAGAGCTAAAAAAGATTTAAATAAAAATAAAAATGTGACTACTTCTTCTGCAAATGAATTCAAACAATCAAATGAGATTGAAAATAAAAATGAAAAAAATATCATGATAAATAATGAATTAAATCAAAAGAATTTAATAAATATTCCAAAGGCATATAAATTCTTTAAACAAAGAAAATTAGAAGAATATGAAGATAGTAATAAAATATATTCAAAATCAGAATTAGAAAAGCATATTCAAAGAGCTTGGAAAAATTCACCAGAAAATCCATTAAATCAAATTTCAATAAAAGAAAATATAGAAATTTCATCTAAATATTCATTAAAGAAAATTTCAAATGAAAAAAAGAAAAATATTCGTAAAAACAATAGAAATAATTTTAAAATAAATATTGATTATTAAATATAATTCCTCAATTTATTATGATATATATTATAATTTATAATTTATATATATATAAATAATTTTTATTAAATTATAAATTATATTTTTCATACCCATTTATTGAATTAAATCAATAAAAAATAGAAAATAAAAAAATTAAAATAATAAATGAAGTTATTTTAAATATAAATCAAATCAAATATTTATTTAGACATAAAAACTATCTTCATGTTTTATTCTAATTTAAAATTTAATTGTAAATAATATAAAAGTTAATTATAAATAACTTTATATTATGTATTTATATTGTTATGTAAATAAAAACATAAAATATAATTAATAATTATAATAATATAATAAAAAAAAAAAAAAAAAAGAATAAATAATAAAAAATAAAAAAATAAAGTTTAATAAAAAGTACATAAGAATACTTTTTTTTTTTTTTTTGTCTTCTTTTTCTTTTTTATATATATTATATTTGTAATAATATATAATTTTCTTCTATTATTATTATAATTATTATTATTATATAGAAGAAATAATAATAATAATAATAATAATAATAATAATGTTATAAATAAGTAAAATTTATAAAGTTTTATAAGAATTTCTTTTTTTTTTTTTTTTTTGAATAAATCAATAATTGAAAGGAATATTCTATTATATGCTTTATACTTATTAAATAAAAGTTTACTATTAATTTATAAATAGTATAATTTAATATTATATAATATATATATATATATAATTATTAATTTTTAATGAATTACTTGAAAATTATACAAAAAAAAATGTTTTTATTTAAAATATATTTTTATATTATTATTCCTATTTAATGAATAATATTAAAATATATTCACAAATATTAATAATTATATATTATTCCTTTATATTGATTAAACAAAATCATTATCTTTTATTTTTTAATAATAAATTTTTATTTTTATTTTTATTTTTATTTTTTTTTTTGGACGTAATTATGTTATTTTCTGTTGATGTATTCATAATAATAAATGATATTTGTTATTATGATATTTATATTTAACTTAAATATTTAATTTATATAAATAATAATATATATATAAATTAATATTATTAATTTAATAATATAAAAATAAAAATAAATAATAATAATTTTGAGGTTTAGTTATTCAGTATTTTTTTTTTTATATTAATATTTAATATATTAAATTATAAATGCAATTAATAAAATATAAAATATTTTTTTTGGAATTTATTATTATTTAAAGTTTAGAAATCTGTGGGTAAGTAAATCTAAAAATTTAATAAAATTATATTAAATAAAATTATATATTTTTATTATTTAATTGTGAATGTTGGTATATTATTATTTAATTATTATTCCTATTATTCCTATTCAATACAAGAAAAGATATAAAAGAAAAGAAATTTTCTATTTTTTTCATACTTCATCGAAATTTTATAATTGAAAAAAATAAATTATTAACTAAAAAATATTAATATAAAATATTATAAAAAAGTAAATATCTAAATCTTAACATTTCTTAATCATTTAAAAAAAAACAATTAAAAAAAAAAAAAAAAAAATGGCATATTACGGAAATAACGTTTATAATGAAAGTATGTATATTTAATAATTTTTAGTATTACCTGTTATATCATTTATTAAATTGAAATTAAAATTATAATTACATTTATGATTATAATTTATTTGTATATATACATTTATTAATAATATATTTTTATTAATAATTTTTTAATAGAATCATATAAAGTTGCTGTAAGAAGAGCTAAAAAAGATTTAAATAAAAATAAAAAGATGACTACTTCTTCTGCAAATGAATTCAAACAATCAAATGAGATTGAAAATAAAAATGAAAAAAATATCATGATAAATAATGAATTAAATCAAAAGAATTTAATAAATATTCCAAAGGCATATAAATTCTTTAAACAAAGAAAATTAGAAGAATATGAAGCTAGTAATAAAATATATTCAAAATCAGAATTAGAAAAGCATATTCAAAGAGCTTGGAAAAATTCACCAGAAAATCCATTAAATCAAATTTCAATAAAAGAAAATATAGAAATTTCATCTAAATATTCATTAAAGAAAATTTCAAATGAAAAAAAGAAAAACATTCGTAAAAATAATAGAAATAATTTTAAAATAAATATTGATTATTAAATATAATTCACCAATTTATTATGATATATATTATAATTTATAATTTATGTATATATAAATAATTTTTATTAAATTATAAATTATATTTTTCATACCCATTTATTGAATTAAATCAATAAAAAATATAAAAAAAAAAAAATTAAAATAATTGAATATAAATCAAATCAAATATTTATTTAGACATAAAAACTATCTTCATGTTTTATTCTAATTTAAAATTTAATTGTAAATAATATAAAAGTTAATTATTTTATATTATGTATTTAAATTGTTATGTAAATAAAAACATAAAATATATATAATAATTATAATAATATAATAAAATAAATATATTATGTATTTATATTGTTATGTAAATAAAAACATAAAATATAAATAATAATTATAATAATATAATAAAAAAAAAAAAAGAATAAATTATAAAAAATAAGTTTAATAAAAAGTACAAAAGAATTCTTTTTTTTCTTTTTTTCTTTTTTTTTTTTTTTTAATTTTTCTTTTCTATATATTATAGAAAAACATTCGTAAGCATAATAGAAAATAATTTTAAAATAAATATTAATTATCAAATATAATTCTTAAAAAAAAAAAAAAATATTTTAAATTAAAATATAATAAATTTAAATTGTAAATTATGAAAGATTTTTTTAATTTTCATTCCTATTTAATGAAATTAAAACAAAAAGCAATAAATATTTTAAAATCCAAATCATGTAGTTTATAAGAAATATAAAAAATAACTAATCTTCTTATTCTAAATCAATAACAAATTAATAATACATAGATTAATTATAAATAACAATATATAATATTTCTATTCAATTATATGTAAAGCATTGTATATTTTTATTATTATATTGTAAAATATATCTTAAAAAGTGAATATAAATCAAAATTAAATAAAATAATTATAATATATATCAAAGAAAATGAAAAAAAAAAAAGAAAAAATCAAATAAACTAAAATTATGAAATTCCAAAATAAAATAAAAAAAAAAAAAATCTCTAATAGTTATTTATCTAATAGTCATAATTAATTATGATTATTATTATTATATTTATATAAAAGTATATAAATGATTTTTCATATATATAATATTTAAAGTAATTTTTATGATTATTAAATTTTTATAATGCTTAAAACAATTTATTTAAATATAATAATATATTGATTTAGATAATAATAATTAACAAATTATTAACTAATAAAGTTAGTTCAAAATAATTTATGCTCTAAAAGAAAAAAAGAAAAAAAAAGAAAAAAACTAATGAAATAAAAAGTTTTTTGTTTTATATATTAGTAATTGAGGTGTTATTTCGAATGTTTGAACATTCCATATGTTTATCATGTGATATAATATATTAATACTGATTATTAATGTAAGTTCTTAATTAATCTATGATCATCTAAATTATTCTATTTCAAACAAATAATAACAGTAATAATAATTTATTATTATTTAACTTTTGTGGATTAGTAGAATATATATTAAATATTAAATATTAAATTTTTTTTTTTTTTTTGGAATTTTTAAATAGTAATAATTAATTAATATAAATAATATAAAATTTGTGGATTAGTAAATAATTTTAAAATCATGTCTTTACTATTTTTCTATTATTTTTTTCTTAATTTATTATTATAATAAAATAATAATGTAATAATATACATAAAATAATAATAACTAAAAATAATAGTAATTAAAAAAAATATATATAAAAGCATTAAAAAATCACACAAATTAATAGAATAATCAAATTCGAAATTTTATAAAAAAAAAAAACATATATATATATTATAAAAAAATTTATTATAAAGAACTATATATATTAAAAATGATTGGAAACTATGGAAATAATTATGAAAGAAGTATGCATAATATATAATTAATATAATAAGATATATATTATATATACAATGATATATTATATAATTATATAAAAATAGGTATTATAGCTGTACTAACATTCCTATTATTTTTTTTTTTTTTTCTTATTTATAGAACCCATGAGAGGTGCCATGGGAAGATCTAAAAAACAACAATCCAAAAAGAATAAAATTGATTTAAAGAATGCTAAAATAGAAGAAAAAGAAAAAATTTCTAAAATCTCAAAACAAAAAATAAATGAAGAAGATGAAGACATCTTTTTCCAAAAAGAAGAAAAAATACCAAAAACCTGGAAAGATTCCTGGCAAAGACCATTAAATCAATCAGTGACATACTCTGAGCCACCTGTTGATAGAATAAAAACAGATACAAGAAATAAAAGACAAAATAATAAAAGAAGTGAATTCTTAGCAGATATGATAAATATATATGAATAAAAAAAATATATATATATAAATAATAAATCTACATTTAATTCAATAAATATAGTATTATATATTTATATATTTATTATTTTTAACATTCATCTTATAATAACCTATGTAAAAACAACTATTTCTTTACATTAAATTTCAATTTTATTTAAAGTACTATCATATCATATTTAACTATATAATTATTTAACTATTTAACTATTTAATTATTAAACTATTTAATTATTAAACTATTTAATTATTAAACTATTTAATTATTAAACTATTTAATTATTTAATTATTAGCTATTATATATAACATATATAATAATATTTATAAATTAAAAATAAAAAATAATAATAAAAATAGAATAATAAAATTTAATAATAAAATTTAATAATAAAATTTAATATATAATTTTTATATTAAATATATGTGTATAAACAATTTTTTTTATCTTTGGTTTGTAACTATATTTATTTTATTTTTGAACAAACAATTTGTTTTTTTTTTTTTTTTTAAAAAAAATAAGAAAATAAAAATTAATTTAATATTTAATAATTATTTTCATTTACATATTTATAAATTTTATTTATGTATGTATTTCTTTTATTTTATTTTTATTTATTTATTTATTTATTATTATTATTATTATTATTATTATTATTATTATTATTATTATTATTATTATTATTATTATTCCTTTCATTTACTGGGAAAATATTCATTATTCAAGCACTCCTGCGATCAGATCTACAAAATACAAGAAATTTAAATTTGGTTTTAAAAAATTTATTCAACGTCTATCACTTAAATATTCACAATTTTCTCTTGGATTTTTTTGGATTGGACGAATTAAATGTGGATTCAAATTTGATGTAAAAACGTATGTTAAAAGTAATCTAGTATCAGAAAATTGCCCAACATACTGCCCTTGTTGTGGTGAGAGTAACAGCATGCCTAGTTTTACACACAGGATACTTTTATGTCCTAAATTTGAAGAATTTAGGCAACATTTCATTCCCTTTGTTGATGAAATTTTTATTAATTTTTCTCTAATTGTTCATGAGAAATCATTGAACATTCCTGATGATAAAGAGGAAGATTTTGATGATAATATCAATTTTTACGTGCTGTGTCTCCTTCTTGGCGGAAATGCAGTATTTGAAATCTTAAAGATCGGCTCGGGGGAAAGAAGGCGATATATTAATAATATTTTTCAATCACCTTCGAACGAGTCTTCTTTCCCGATTTCATATTTTGTGGGGCTTGCGGAATTCCTTACTAACGTTATGCCTATTGTGATTGGTGATTTTTACACCATGATCGATTTGTATAGTGTTAGACCTACCGTTGTCAAGAGCGTCGACGTCGTAACGATAAGGCAAAGAAGAAATTCTGATACAGATTCGAATGATAATTTTCATCCACATGGAGTTATCTTCGATGAATGGGAAGAGTTAGAGGCCTTTTCGTCCTCGAATCTCATAACGTAGTTTTTAATATTAATATAAAAAATAATTTCATGTATTTAAATTTCATGTATTTTTTAAAAAAAATATTATTAAATAAAGTTTATTCCTAGTCTAAAAAAAAAAAAAAAAAAAAAAAAAAAAAAAAAAATTATTCCTTTCAGGGACGTATCACCTTCTTTGGGGTACAAAAATAGACCATCTTAATTCTTGTGGTACCAAGGATGATAATAATAATAAAAAAAAAAAAAAAAAAAACAAACATTAAGTAATGAATGTTTTTTGGTACAATTGTTTATTGCAGTTGCATTTGCTTGTAATCGATATTATTTAACAAAGTAATTAATTAATTTTTTTTTAAAAAATTTTAAAAAGTAATATCATTCATATATCTTTTTCCTTTTTCTCATATTTTCATTTTTCATGTATTCACCTATTAATTTTAGGATCATCAACATTTAAAAATGTAGTAAGACAGGCTTGCAGGTCCGATGCCTCTGAAGGAGAAGGCCATATTTTCTTTTCAAATAGTCAATTGAAATCCTAAATCCAGAATAAGAATTCCTTTTAAAACAGAAATATTATAATCTAAAAAAAAAAAAAAAAAAAAAAAAAATTTTTTTTTCTTAGGGAACAAAGATTTTATAATACTTTTTGTTTAGGGAGGGAATGTTGGAAAATTAGTATTTTTAGTTTACAAATTTAATTAACAATTTAATTAATATTAAAATTTATTTTATTATAATTTTTTATATATTAAATAAATTATTATAAATAAATGGGATATATATTATAATAATAATATATTAGTTTATATAGTTTATGAATATAATTTCAAAAAAAAAAAAAATTTTATTTTTGAAAGTCTTTTTTTATATAGTTAATATGAAAATACGTATTTAATATGATGAAATATGTATGATCCATCAAATGTATTTTGTATGTATGTATAAATATCATTAAATTATGTATTCAAAAAAAATAAAATTTTTTTGCTTCAAATATAAAGTTAGTAAATAAATAAATATTGAGATGAGATTTTTGTCAAAAATATTTTATTTATAAAGAAAAAAATTTATATATATATATATTTTTTAAAATAATAATAATAAAAAAAATAAAAAAAAAAAAAAAAATATCTAACCATAATTTATTTATTAAATTTATTTATTAAAATTTTTTGAAAGGCTACATTTTCCCAAAATGGAACACCTCCCAAACATGTAACTATCATCTTAATACTAATAATGAAATAATCATTTATATATAATAATCTTTTAAATAATAAATAATTATTTCTTTTATATCAATTTATTATAAAATATTTTAATATTAATTAATTTATCTAATG
>JACVTC010000145.1:160000-210000 GCA_016946835.1 Neocallimastix lanati (nom. inval.)
TATATATATATATATATAGTATAGAAAATATATATGCAACTATTTTATATATTAAAAATTAAATTCTGATAATAATTGATAAATCAATTCTTATGTTTATGTCTAAAAAAAAAAAAAGTCTTTAAAAAAAAAATTTTTTTTATTTTTTACTTTTAAAAATATTTTAAATAATTAGTTAGTAGATAGTTATATCTATATCTATATCTATATCTATATTTTTATTTTATTTTATTTTGTTTTTGTTTTTATATACTACATATTAATTATTATTTTATAATGTATAGGTATATATATATATTAAGGTTTAAACTTTTACTTTTATTTTTATTTTTATTTTTTTTTTTTTATTTTTTTATCATAACATTAGAATTAAATATAAAGGTAGAGAAAGTTTAAATCAGTTGATTCTTTTTTTTTTTTTTTAAGATAAAATCAAATAAAAATTGGAATAAGAAAAAATTAACCTTAAAATGAAATAAAATAACAAAAAAAATGATAATAATTATAAAAAAAAAATTGAAAATAACCTTAATTGAAATAGGGCAATAAATAATGATAATAATGATAATAAATTAAAAAAAGAAAATAACCTTAATGAAACGAAATAACTAAATAATAATAATAATAATAATAATAATAATAATAATAATAATAATAATTATAAATTGAAAATAAATTTAACTAAAAAAAAAAAAGAAAAGAAAAGAAATAGAATAGTATAGAAAAAAAAATAAATAAATAAAATAATAAAAAAAATAGAATAAAATATAATAAAAATTCAATTTTATATATTTATAAAAAGGTTTTATAATTAATATATTATTATTATTGTTATTATTAATATTATTATTAATTAATTAATTATTATTATTATCATTATTATTAATTATATATATATTATTTTTATTATTGTTAAATGTTATTATTTTCTAGATTATTTATTTGACTTTGATATAAAATTTTTCCATCTTTCTTTTTGTTTTTTAAATATATTACCAATATATTGATATAATTTAGTGGAGTTAATTATTATATGTTTCCCAATATACTCATTTAAAATTTTAATTGTCTCTATAGTAAAAAAAAAAGAAAAAAAAAAAAAAAAAATTGTTAGGTTGCTAGGTTAAGATAAGGGAGATAACTTTTTAACTTTTCCTACCTAGACTATATTTATATTTCAATTTTTTTTTTAAACTTTTTAAATTAAAATAAAAATAAAAATAGAAGTATAAATATATATTGATTATATTGATCAATTCATATATACAGGAAAAACAGTTTTAGGATTAAAGGTATTATACACTCAATAATAATAGTGAAAAAAAAAAATTTTATTATTAAGAAAGTAAAAAAAAAAAAACTAATTATAAATATTTATTAATATATAATATTTATTTAATTATTAATTCTATTTTTTTTTTCATTATAAATTATCTTTATTATTATTATTATTATTAATAGTCATTATTCATTAATTATTTTTTTTTATTTTATTTTTATATTCCTTTTTTTTTTATTAATGTAATTTTTTAAAGTTCAATCAAAATTTATTTGCTTTATTTATGTTTGGTATTATTTATTTTTTTCCACTTTTTTTTTATTTTTTTGAATTTCTTTTATATACTTTATATCAATGTTTAATAAATAATAATTAGTACATATTCATTTTTCTTTCTTTAATTGTTTTTATTATTTTATAATATATAAATAATAATTTATAACATTTTAGAATAAAAAAATCCATAAATTATAAATATCTAAAAAAAAATAATTTTTTTATAATATTTTATTATTGTTACTTTTTATTTTTTTCTATCTATTTTAATTCATTATTAAATAAGATATAATTTTTAAAAAATTACTTTATTAAATAATATTATAAGATATTTACATCAAAAATAAAAAAAAAATAGTCTATTAAATAATTATGTTAATGTAAAAAAAAAATAGTTCATTAATATTATATATATTATAATTGATATTTTTACAAAATAATAATAAAATAAATTATGATTTTAATTTATTTTATTTATACATTTTAAAAAAAAAAAAAAAAAAAATTAAATAAATAGAATTTAAAATAAAAAAGAATATTTATTATTAATTTTTTTATTTTTATTTTATTTTATTTTTTTTTTTAGTTTCATAATACGAAGTAAAAGAATGTCATAAAATATTAATAATTATTAATTATTACCATTTTTAATTTTTATTTATAATATTTTTTTTCAATATTTTATTTATTTTATTTATTAAATAATATTATAAGATATTTACATCAAAAATAAAAAAAAAATAGTCTATTAAATAATTATGTTAATGTAAAAAAAAAATAGTTCATTAATATTATATATATTATAATTGATATTTTTACAAAATAATAATAAAATAAATTATGATTTTAATTTATTTTATTTATACATTTTAAAAAAAAAAAAAAAAAAAAAATTAAATAAATAGAATTTAAAATAAAAAAGAATATTTATTATTAATTTTTTTATTTTTATTTTATTTTATTTTTTTTTTTAGTTTCATAATACGAAGTAAAAGAATGTCATAAAATATTAATAATTATTAATTATTACCATTTTTAATTTTTATTTATAATATTTTTTTTCAATATTTTATTTAATTATATTATATAAATTACATATACATCAACTTGTAATTTTAGTTTTTTTTTACAAAAAAAAAAAAAAAAAAACATGAAAATATATGATTCAAAATAATAAAGAATATAATATCTATAGGTATTGATGTGTATCGATATCAATATTCATCAAATTAATAATTTTTATAAAATAAATTTTTTTTTTTTTAATTTTTTAGTTTTTTTAATTTTTTTTTTTTTTTTACTTTATTTTAATTTTATATATATATATCTTTTATCATAAAATATGAAGTATGTCTTCATACTACCATCACATAATAATTTATTAATTATATGTTCCTTACTTAAATTTTTCTATATGTAAAACCTTTTTAATTTTAAATAATTTAAATTTAAAAATTTATTTTACCAAAGAAAAATAAAAAAATAAATAAAAAAAAAATTTTTTTATTTAAAATTTTTATAATTATTAAATTGAATTGAATTAAAATTTTTAAATATATCACTATATTAAAAAAAATATTATATAGAATATATAAAATATAGAATAGTGAAGAAAAAAATTTTTTTTTAAAATAACTCATTTGGGTAATGTTAAGTTTAAAAAAAAAAAAAAAAAAAAAAAAAAAAAAACTACTTTAACATCAATTTTTCCACTTCTACCAATAAGACTTTATATTTCTTTTTTCTTTTTTTTATAAAAAAAAATTTTTTATATGTAGTTCGTATTTATCTATAATAAATTAATAATTTAATATTGAATAAGAATTATCATAATATATAATATATATATATAAATGATTGAATCACATGTATACTTATTTAACTTTTTTATTTACTTTAATGTCATTTATTTTTTACTTTTACTTTATATTAAAAATTATTTTTTATTTTTTTTATTTTGTTTTATTATTTTACTTTTTATATATATCTATATATTAAAAACTATATTATACATATATATTTTTAATAAAATTAAAATTTTAATTAGTAAAGCAAAAATAATAATAATAAAATACTAATATATTAATTGTACCTATCTTTTTATTTTACTATCTTTGTTTCAACTACTCAAAAAAAAAAAAATTAAATTTTTTTTATATTTATTAATGTAGATATATAAATATAAAACATTATCGGAAAACATGAAATTTTTTTTTTATTTTATTT
Organism: Neocallimastix lanati (nom. inval.); assembly: GCA_016946835.1. NCBI lineage: Eukaryota > Fungi > Neocallimastigomycota > Neocallimastigomycetes > Neocallimastigales > Neocallimastigaceae > Neocallimastix > Neocallimastix lanati (nom. inval.). The sequence continues at coordinate 163,782 of JACVTC010000145.1, forward strand.
TATTTTTTAATTTTAATTTTCAATTTTATTTAATATAATTTTTAAAAGTGTAAAAAGAAAATTTACATAAAGAAAAAAAAAATTATTTGAAACATGAATACCTATTTAATTAAACTTAATATTTTTAATTTTACATATATATATTGAAATAGTAAAGTTAAAAAAAAAAAAAAAAAAAAAAAAAAAAAAAAAAAACTATCTATCACAAAAAAATATATATATTTATTTTTTAAAGAACAGATAAACTTTATTAAGAATTAATAATAAATAGAAAAATATATATATATATAAAATATATCTTTATATTATAATATAAAAAGTTTTAATATTTTTTAAACTTTTTTATTTTATTTTATTTAATTTTTTACTTTTTATGTTAATATATATATAAAGTTGATAATTAATAATAATAAAGAAAAAAAATTTTTTTTTTTCTTTTTTGATCATATTTTTTTTTTTTTACGATAAATATATTTAAAACATTTTTAATAAAATATGAATCCTAACTTTTAAAGTTTTAAGTTTATATTTTTATTTTTTATTATTTTAAAATTTTTAATATAATATTTTATACATTTAATAAAAAAAAAAAAATAAAAATAAAAAATAAAAAAAAATAAAAATTTAAATTATAAGTAATAAAAATAAATATTAATAATATAGATATAAAATTATAAATATAAAATTTAATTTTTTTTTTTTTTTTTTTATTCATTAATTTTTATAAAAAATTGAGTTTTAAAAGACAAAAACAAAAAACAAAACAAAAAAAAAAATAATAATAATTATTTTTAATTTTTTACTTATTTAAATTGAATAATTAAGTTTATTTTTATTCAATAAATAAAATTTATTATATATTTAATTTTAAATTTTTTAATTTCATTATACCCATGATATATATATATTAACTTTAATACTATTTATGGTTTAAAGTCATTTATCATTAACTATATCATTATCATTATATCATTATTATTATTATTATTATTATTGCTATTATTATTATTATTATTATTATTATTATTGCTATTATTATTATTATTATAATTATTGTTTTCAATATCACAACAAGTAAAAAAAATATAAAAAAAAAAATAAAAATAAAAATAATATTAAATAAAATAAATAAAAATTTTTATATATAAATAAGTAAATTAAATATAAAAAATATATACCTACATCCTACATATTTGTTCATTTACTTCATTTCTTTTTAATCATTTATTCTTTTTATCATTTTTTCTATTATTATTTTTAATTTTATTTTATTTTTTTTCCTTTTTACAAATTTATATATAAATTTATATTTATTTGTTTATTATATTTATATTTATTTGTTTATTTATATTTATATATATATATATATTTTTTTTTTCATTAATTTTTTTTTATTTCATTATTTCATAGAAAATTTTTATTCTCAGCATTTTTTAAAAGTCAACAATTTTTTAAAAAATTATTTATTAAAATCATTAAATATACAAAAATATGTGTATTATAATATATTATGACTATTAAATATATAATATGCTATATATAAATTTATAATAAATCTATATATTTTATCATATTATAATATATTAAAAGTATAAAGTATATACTCACATATAATATAACCTTTTTTTGTAAATAAACCTAAAGTAAAAAAGTTATTTCTCCAAAAAAAAATAAAATATATATATATATTTTTTATATATATTTTTTATATTTATTATATTTTTTATATTTATTATATTTTTTATATTTTTTATATTTATTATATTTTTTGTGTTTATTATATTTTTTATATTTTTTATATTTTTTATATTTTTTATATTTTTTATATTTTTTATATTTTTTATATTTTTTATATTTTTTATATTTTTTATATTTTTTATATTTTTTATATTTTTTATATTTTTTATTTTATTTTTATTTTATTTTCTTGATAATTCATTTTACATTTATCAATATTAACAAACTCTACTGTTAATAGATATTAATATATTAAACCATATACAATTAAAATTATTCCATTGTAATCTATTGAATTCATTTTAATAAAAAAAAAAAAAAAAAAAAAAAAAAAAAAAAGATTAATATAAATAAAAAAATTATCATATTTTCATTATTTTTTATTGCTTTCATTGACTATATTTTAAAAAAAAAATTTTTTTTATATATTTTTTATAATTTTTATATTTTATATATACATATTTTTCAATATTTTCATTAGAAAAAATAACTTTTATAATAAAAAAAAAAAAAAAAAAGATTAGTCATTTTTTTTTATTTTTATTTTTATTTTTATTTGAAATTAAAAATTTAAAGTGATCAAAAATAATACACTTTATTTAAAAAATTAATTTTTTTTTTTATTTATTTAACTATTTATTTAAATATATAAATATATTTTATATATTTTAAAAAAAAAAAATAATAAAAATTTAAATTTATAAAATAAAAATTAATTTTTTTTAATAATATTAAGAAAAAAAAGTATTTTATTTACTTATTTATTTATTATTTTTTTTATAACGTTTAAATGTGTTTAATAATTAAAATTTAATAATAAAAAAAAATTAAAATAATAAAATTTATTTTTTACTTTTTTTTTTATTTTAATCTATTTCATATTTTGTTAATTTATCAATCATTAACTAAATATAAAAAATATATATATATATTTATATAATAAAATACGGCATGTAATAATTACTAATCACAATAATTAAAATAATTAAAATAATGAAGTAAAATTAAAGTCATTCCAAAATTTATTAGTATTATTTAACTTTATTATTTCTTTATTACATATTCTTAACGTTTTTTTTTTTTTTCTTTCTATGATTTTTTTAATTTTTTAATATATATATATAACCATGTAATAAGATTTTTTTTCTTAATGTTATTACTATTCTTTTTTATTATAAATGAATAATTGTTTTTAAAAAAGTTTTAATTTTTAGTAATATTTATTTTATTTCTCTCTATTAAAGAAAAAAGTTTGGATATAAATTAAAATAAAAAATTATGAAATAATTTACAGCATCATCATTTATCAAAAAAAAAATATTTTTTTGTAGTTCAAAAACTTTTTTTTTTAATTTTAATTGCATGAGTTGTTCAAAAAAAAAAATTTTTTTTTCTTTCAAAATGAATAATTCTTAATTTTAAATTATGATAATTATTATTCATGTTTTATATATTATATATATAAATTAATTAAAGTTTTATTTTATTAAAAAAAATTATATTTTAGATGTCTAAACATTTTTATTAAAACAAATTAAAAAAATTAAAAATAAAAAAAAAAAAAAAATTAAAAAATAATAAAAAAAAAAATTTTTTTTATTCAATTTTTTCAATTAAACTTTAAAAAAAAAAAAAAAAAGAAAAAAAAAAGTTCAAATAAATTAAATTATTTTAATATAAAAACTTTTTATAAATTATAAAATTTCAAATATTTTTATTTTTTTTTTCTTTTTAATATTCATTTTCATTCATTCATTTATTCTTTCATTTCATTAATATTTTGTTAAGATAACAAATTAAAAAATAAAAAATAAAAAATAAAAATAAAAATAAAAATATAAAATAAAATATAATTTTTAAATTTATTTTCAATTACTATTCTATATATTCTATATATAATTCAATTTTGTATATATTAATATATATTTCAATATATTGAATATAATGTAATAAATTAAATTGAAAATAAAATAAAAAAAAAAATTTTTTTTTTGTTACTTATAAAATTAAAAAACAAATTTTAAAAGAAAGGAAATGTTTTAAAGTAATATATTTCATTTTTTTATATTGATAAAGATAACTATTCCTTTGAATAGTCCTAAATGTTACCTTTATGTTTTAATAGAAAATTGGAAATTAACAAAGACAAAGTAAGTATATATTAAAATATTAGTAAAAAAAAAATTATTTATTATAAAAAAAAAAGTTAATGTGATATTAAAAATAAAAATATGAATATTACTATATTCATATTTTTTCAATTTAAAATATATTATTTATATGTATTTATAAAAAAAAAAAATAAAATTTAATTATTTATTTTTTAATTAAAAAAAAGTAACAGCAACAATGACTTGACGTGACTGAACTTTTTTTTTTTTGGACCATTAAAAAAATATAGATAGATTTATTAATATTTAAAGTTTTAATAATTTTCCAATAAAAAAAGTTAAAAAATATATAAAAAAGGTTGCTGATTTTAAATTTCTTTAAATAATAGTATTCATTCATTTATTTATTTTAATTCATTTAAAGTTATGCTAAATATTATCTTCTAAATAATATATTATGATAAAATATATAATATGTTTATATTTAATGATTACAATTGACTATAGAATAAAAAGTTAAAATAAAAAAAAAAAATAGATATAAAATAATATATTATTATAAAGAAAAAACAGTTTTATAACATTTTTTTTTATTTTTATATTTCTTTAATTATTCTTTTTTTTTTATATAAATAATTAAATATAATTGTCTTTCCAGTTATTATCCTCGTAATTTAGTACTTAGGAGTTGACCTACATTAAATTTCTAGATTGACCCTAAACATTCCTTTTTTTTTTTTTTTTTAATTTATATGAGGTATGTTCTCCATATCTTGAGTTTTCCCTGTAAATGAAGTTGTAAGTTTGCTCGCCATGGTTAGATATATGATTTACATATTGTCTTGGACTCTACTCAGGCCTTGTTTTAGGATTCTAGGTATTTAGGATTAGCAAAAAATATTATATGTACAAACAAGTCTAGTTAACTGAGAATGATGAAAAGCATGAAAGACCTCTGAGCTTATCCCAACCACATTTTTTATTTAATTAATTTTTTTTTTATTAAAAAAAAAAAATGAAATGAAATAAAAATACTAGATAAATTAATTGTAGAAATAAAATCTAATCCTATTCATTATTGAAAAAAATAACATAAAATAATAATAATTAAATAGAGTTTAATTTATAAATATAAAAATTTTTTTTATCCAAAATAAAATAAAAAATAGAATATATAAATATTAAATTTAATTTAAATGAATTAAATAGAAATAAAATTTATGGAATAGAATTACCAAATGAAATCATAAAATTAAGTAATTAAAATAAAATAATTAATAAAAAAAATAATAAATAAAATAAAATATAATAAAATATTAAAATAGAATCAATGGTATATAGTTCAAAATGATTTTATATTATGATATAAAATTGAATAATACATAAAATTTTATATATAAATATATATAAAATAGAATAAAAGAAAGAAAGAAAGAGAATAAAAACTTTTTTAGTAATTATAGAATTTTTGGTAAATTCATAGATCCTTTTTTAGTTTTTTTTTTTTTTTTTTTTTTATAAAAAATAAAGTATAATATATATGGTTTACCAAAAATAAAATAAATTAAACATAAAAAAAAAATAATGGATAAAATGATACCTTTTTAAAAAAAAAAACTATTTTGTATAAATATTTATTAATTTTTTTTTTCTTTTTTCTTTTTTTTTTTTTTATACATTGCTTAATTATACAAATAAACAATCAAATAAAAAAAAAATTTATTCATATTTTTTTTTTAATTATTTAATAAATTAAAAAAAAATATTTTAAGAAATCTCTAAAAACAAGAAAAAAAAATAATCCATCAAATATACAAAAAAAAAGATAATTGAATAAAAATAAAATAATGAATATTTAAAGCATTGATCATTATATTTTATGTTTTATTTTTTTTTATGAATTATCAAACAAGCAAATAAAATAATAATAATCAATTAATTAATGAATTATCATTAATTATATTATCTTATAATTCTATTAAAAAAAAAATAATAAATAATAAAAATAAATAATAAATATAATAAATATAATAAAATTATATTTTATTATTTAATCTCTAAAATTTTAATTTTAAATTTTTTTTTTTTTTTATTTCTACTTTTTTTTATTATTATTATTATATTATTATAATAATAAAAAAAAAAAAAAAAAAAAAACATGTTTAATAAATACTAACATTCAATATAAATTTAAATTCAATATAAATTATAATATACTTTTTTTTTTCATTAATTATATAATAATAATATAAATATAATTTTTTAATTTATTTTATCTTATTTAATTATTTTTAATTAATTATAATAACTAAATGAATGATGAATATATCAAAAATGTATTAATTTAGTATTAAATAAAGTTTATATCTTTTAATTACTATCACTTTTTATTATATTAAATTAAAATGGTAAAAATAAAAAATATAAACTACATAAATAATAATAAAATTTATTAAAAAAAACATCTTTTTATTATTATTATTGTTGTTGTTATTGTGAGTGATTGCATATTTATTAAGATTATATTTATATTTATAGTTTTATATTTTTTTATATTAAAAGTCAAATTATTTTAGAATTATAAATATATTAAAATAGAGATTTGTGGTGAAATTGTGCTTTTGCTTATTTCTAAGAGTAATAAAGTTATTTTTTTATTAAGTAGTATTACTTTTTTATTTAATTTTAATTTTATTTAATCTATTTTACACCATAAATAATAATTAAATTTATTAAAAAAAAAACATCTTTTTATTATTATTATTATTGTTTGATTGCATATTTATTAAGATTATATTTATATTTATAGTTTTATATTTTTTTATATTAAAAGTCAAATTATTTTAGAATTATAAATATATTAAAATAGAGATTTGTGGTGAAATTGTGCTTTTGCTTATTTCCAGGAGTAAAAATAAAGTTATTTTTTTTTAAGTAGTATTACTTTTTTATTTAATTCTACCTTATTTAATTTAGTTTATTATAAAGATATTATTATTTCATCATATAAAATATAATATATCAAATAGGCTTAATATGATATTTTAACATAGATATTTAAATATATTAAAATGGTATATGTTTTTATTATTATATTTATTCAATTTTTATCTTATTTTTTTTTCTAAATATCAAAAAGCAAACAAACAAAATAAAATAAATCAAAATCAAATAACCATTAATACTACTAAATATTATTACTATTACTACTATTATTATTATTTCTTTTTTTTTTTTCTTTTTATTATTATTATTATGTTCATTTAACATTTATATATTATTAGAATTTTTAATTGTTTTATTTTTATTATTTCTATTTTATTTTATTTTTAAATGTTAAGATTGAATCCAAAAATTATTCCTAATTTATATCTTATTTTCATATTAGATGAACATAATATAATGGTATCGAATCATGATTAAAAGATACTCAATAATAAAATTAATATTATATAAAATAAAAAAAATAATAACAAATTTTTTCCACAACGAATATAAATTAAAAAAAAAAAAAAAAAAAAGGTATTTCATAATTTGATATCCATAGTTAATGATAATAATTATAGTTAATGATAATAAAATTAAATAAAATAAAAAAAAAAAAAACGCAATTATAAAAGCAATTTATATAATATTAAACTCTACGAAAATTATAATTATAATATTAATTATAATATTAACATTTATTGAATTAAATCCTTTTTAATTAAATTTTTTTTTTTTAATATTTTTTTTGTTCCCAAGTAAATGATTCATTATCCATCATTTAATGTATATAATTATAATTATGATTATAATTGGTATCATAGATATAGAAATATAATTAATTTTATTATTTTGTTTTGTTTTTTAGTTTTTATTTTTAAATATGAAATGAATATTAATAATAATAATAAAAAAAAACATTATTTATTAATATAATTGATAAAACCTTATATATATTATATTTAAAATAGTATATTATATATATATATATATATTTTTTTTTTTAATTTTAATTATAAATTTTAAATATAAATTTTAATTATAAATTTAAATTAAAATTTTATGATTATGTTTTAATATCTAAAGAAATAGAATGAAATATTGTTAATTCCTACCAACAATTCAGATAAATAAAGATAATTAAAAAAATTTTTTTTTTATTTTATTTCAAAGGCAGCTTATCTACATATTAAAGAATCTTATATATCTTTATTTATATATTATTAGTAATCTCTAATGATAAAACAACTGCTATTAAGTTTTTTTTTTTTTTTTTCCTTAATTTTAATATTATTGATCTTAAAACTTAGCAATATATTTTACTTTATATTTTTCATTCATATATCCAAAAATATATATCTATATATTAAAAAATTACTATTTATATATACTAATGTATTTAATTATTATATATATTTATTTTATAATCAATTCAATAAAAAGTAATTTATCACATCAATTAATGTTTAATAAAATAGTTATAATTATATATATTTAACTAAATATATTCATTGGTAAAAGAAAAATATTAATAGAAAAGAAATAAAATAAAATAAAAGAATAATAAAAAAAAAAAAGATTAAAATACTTAAATAATATGATAGTGTCCTTTTTTTTATTTTTTTTTTAATTTTAATGATTTATTTATTATTTAATTTTATTATATAATTTTTTTTTTTTATTGTATTTAATTTTTTTTTTATTTTATTGTTACTGCCAAATGAATTCAAAAAAAAAAAAAAAATAAACTCAGACAACTATTTTTTTTTTTTTTAATTATTAAATGTTATTTTTTTAAGTGTTATTTTTAAATGTTATTTTTAAATGCACTACCATATTCTTTTTTTTTTAATAAATAATCTTAATAGTATATACTAATTATACTAATATACTAAATATAATAATTATAATAATTACTAATTATACTAATTATAATAATTATAATAATTATAATAATTATAGTAAATGAAAAAAAAAAAAAAAAAAGAAAGTTTAAAATTAATTTAAATTGAAATGAATGGATTCAATAGGAAATTTATTTATTATATATATAATATATAGATGAAATAAGCATTAATATACATAATATATATATGGCATTATATATTAAAATATACTCAAGCAAAAAAATAAAAAACAAAAAAAAAAACTTTAAATTCAATTCTTCATTGATATTTTATATAAATATATATTAATATATTATATAAATATAATAAAATTTTTTATTTTATTTTATTTTATTATTTCCTATTAAGGAAATCTAATAAGTATTAAACTTTATTCTATATTAAATTAAAAAAATAAAAAAAATTGAAATGAAATATATTAAAAAAAAAAAAAATTAAAAAATTTAAAATATTTTAAAAACTACTAATCTAAAATGATCATTTATTAGTATAGTTGTATAGTTAATACTTTAAATAATATTTTAACGAAAATGCCATTAATAATTCATATATACATTAAATATATATAAAAAAGAATTGAAAATAAAATTTCTTAAAATGAATTAAATTTAAAAAAAATTTTTTTTATATTGAAATGGTATGTAGAGAATAGAATAAAGAATGAGTAGTATTTTAATTAAAATTTATATTTATTATCTATTCATTATATTTAACTATTGAAAGTGGTGAAATCTTTATATATATCAAATAGAAAAAGGAAAGCATATAGAATTAAAATAGACTTCATATAAATTTAAAAATAGTTCTTTTTAATATATTAAAATGATTATAGATTATAGTGAGGATTAGATAAGTTAAGGGTAAAATGAAATAAAATTAAATAATATATAAATGAAAAGGTTTATTTTATTTAGGTTTATTTAATATTCATAATATATATAATTAAATTTTTTAGCAATTTAAGTTTTTTTTTTTTTTTTATTTATTTGTTCTAAGGGAAACGGTATGATTAAAGTAGAAGTTAAAAAGTCTCTTTTTAAGGTTTAGTTATTGTTTTTAGTTGAATTTAAAAATTTTAATCATATATATATATAAAGTTTTTTACTTTTTTTTTTATTTTATTTTAAATATTATTTATTTTAAATTTTTATTTTATTTTAAAATTTATACTTTTTTTTTTATTTAATAATAAAATATATTAACTTTTTTTTTTTTTTTTTTTTTTTTTATAATTTTATTTTATTTTAAACTTTATATTTATATATATATATTAAAAAATTTTTTTATTATTTTTATTTTTTATATATGTTTGATAATAAACTATTTTTATTAGTAATAAACTCTTTATACAAGTAAAAAAATAAAAAAAAAAATTTTTTTTTTTGAATCATCATCATTTTAAAAGTAAAAAAATATAAAAAATAATATATTATAAATAAAGAATTATTTATATAATAAAATATAAAATATAAAATATAAAATATATAAAATATATTTATTTTTTTAACTTTAAATTCAGATAATAATAAAAATTAAAATTAAATTTTTTTTTTTTTTAATTTGAACCTTAATAAAACTTAAAATTTTATTATGATTCATTGCAATTTACATTTTACAACTCAATATCAATATAAAAATATTACTATCATTATTATATAAACATATATATTTTTTTATGTTTTTATTTATTTTATTTCAAAAGTTAAAGATTAAATAATTAATAATTAAAATTTTATTTAAATATTTATTTATTTTTATTTATTTTAGAATTTAATAAAAAAAAAAAATTTTTTTTTTATTTTATTTTATATTTATATTAAATTTTTTATATATATAGACACAAATTTTTTTTTTTTTTTTTTAATTTTTAAATTTTTTTTTTATTAAATTTTTAATTATTTTTTTAATTAATAATAAAATATAAATAATAAAAAAATCTTTTTTTATATATAAATAAATTAAATAATACTATAAAAGATAAAAAAAAAAAATATAAATTTTATAGAATAAAAAATTTAGGAAACCATTAAAAAACAATACTAAAGATAGTTTACTGAAATTATTGTGTAGTAAAGATAAAAAGTTTATCAGTTATTAGAAACTTAAAACATAATAATAAATATTTTTAAATAAAAAATTAATATATATTATATCTTAATAGAAAATACTTTACACGATTATTTAAAAAAAAGATATTAAAAAAAAAAAGGACAAAGCAGTTTATATATATTTTTCTAAAATAAAAAAATATTTAAAAATAAAAGAATAAAATTTTAATGCATCACTAAAAAAAATCTTTGTAATTTTTTGTATATTGTATAAAGAAAAAAAAAAAGGATTTATAGTTTAGTTTTGAATAATATTAATATAGAAAAAAATAATAATATATATCCTTTTTTATATTAATATTAAAACCGAAAAGTGAATTGTACAATATTTAATTCAATTTAGTTTTTAAAAAAGAACCTGTCACAAAAACAATATATTACTATTTTGAAAATAATTTAAACTTTTTTTAAAAAAAAAAAAAAAAACAATTATATATTTATTTAAAAATAATATTAATATAACAAATGGTTAAAAAGCAAAGAAAGTGTTCTTTATCAGAAACCTATTTTGGTTACGTAGATACTTTATTAGATAGTTTAGTTTTATTTAATGCGGTTATAAATAATAAATTACCAACCATTCAAAAACGTTTATCTAGAGTAGAACGTCGTAGTATTATTTCTGGTTCTGTTTTTGTATTTAAGGAAGATGAAGCTGGTATTAAAAGGTGAATAAAAAAAAAAAATTAAAAGAAATTAATAATTAAAAATTTTATCCTTTCTTTTTTCTTTTTTTTTAAATTTTATGTTTTAAAAAAAATCAATATATATATATATATAAAGTAAATTAAAAAAAGAATAAAATCAAAATGTATTAGTAATTAAAAAAAAAATATTAAAATGATTGTAGTTGATAGTTAAAGGGGTACTACTAATAATAATGAAAATAATATTAAAAGTTAAAAACTTAATTATTAATTAAAACGTGTATAATATTAAAAATTAAAAAAGTATATTTATTAATTAAAAAGTGTATAAAGTTAATAATTTAATAAGTTATTTAATAATCAAAAAAATGAAAATAATATTAAAATTATGATGTAAAATATAACTAATAAAAAAAAAAAATCATTGTTATTTTTTTTATTCTTTTAAAAAAAAAATTTATATAAAAATATAGATGGACTGATGGTAGATATTGGAGTCCTTCCAGAATATTAGGTGATTATTTAGTTTATATTGAATTAGATGACCCAAGAAAGACCAACAAATGGGCAAACAGAAAAAATAAGGCTAAGGACAAGAAGGAAATTGAAGATCCAGTCCTTAAGAATGAAGAACTTCAAATGAAAAAAATTAAATATAAGGGTATTATTCCTTCCTTAGATTTAAAAAAATTTAATATTCGTCAAAATGGTTTAATTAAAAAGACATTATCAGCAAAAGTTGAGGGCAAGGTTTTCCATTTAATCTCATATTATCATGAACAGGATGTTTCCTATCATACCATTAATACTCCATCAAGTGATGAAGAATTAATGAAGCTCTACAAGGAATGTGGTAACAAGAATATTGAAATTCTTAACTTCCGTACTAATAAAAAACAACTAATTAATATGAATCAATTAACCATTCAAAATCCTAATTGGTGTGTGGATAATGATGTCAGTAATCCTGCAAATGCCAATAATACTTCCTCTTCTAATGATAATAATCTCACCAATCGTAATAATAATTATGCTGTTGCCAATAATACCCTTGCCGTTAATAATAATAATAATATGATGAGTAATGGTGATATGAATGGATTTAATGCCAATGCTCCTCCTCATTATCAAGATCCAAATCTTTTTAAGAATGGTATGAATATGACTTCAGCTTCTCCACAATTTATTTATGGTAGTAATATGAATGGTATGCCTCCAAATATGCCTCCAAATATGAATGGTATGCCACCAAACATGAACCAAGGAATGAATGGCATGAACGGTATGAGTGGCATGAATGGTATGAACGGTATGAGTGGCATGAACGGCATGAACGGTATGAACGGTATGAATGGCATGAACGGCATGAATGGTATGAATGGCATGAACGGAATGAATGGCATGGGTATGAATGGTATACCACAACAACAGGCACAACATCAACCAAATAATAATCCTCAACAATCTCAAGCTCAATCCATTTATGGTATTGCCTATGGTGGTCAACAACAACCAAATATGAGTGGTCCATCACCTCAACAAGCTCAAACCTATCCAAAGGATAATCCATTTATCCTTTCTCAAGCCAACGGTAATAATAATAATACCACCAATTCCTCTTCCACCATTAAAACTTTGGATAATAATTTCGATCGTAGTCATTCACTACTCTTCATGGAAAAACCACCTCAACCTCAACAAAATCAAATTAATATGATTGAACAACAAAATCCAACTCAAAATGCTATCTTAATGAACGAATCTGGTCAAAATCCTCAGAGTCAAACGCCAAATTCTATTTTAATGAACGATTCTCAATTGCCACCTCAACAACAATCCAATGGCATGGCAAATAATTTCAATCCTTTCCTTATACAGACCCCTCTTATGCAAAATGAAACCAATGCGAATACCTATTATCAACAAAATCGTCAAACCAATGATATTAATTTAGTCAACTCGTTCAATAAGAACGGTAGCCCCTCCATGGCGTTTCATTCCTTATCCTCTCCAACTATGAATCAACAAAATAATCAACAAAATTTTACAGGTTATAGTCATAATTCTCAAGCCGTCGTCCACCATCAACAATCCCTTCCTACTCCTAATTCTACCCCAACCACAGCACCAATTGTTCCTGTCATGCAAAAAGCGGCTGTAAATCCTAATCAACCAGGTCAATCATTGACGCTTTCTTCCTTCCCACCTCATTCTACCCTTATCAATAATCAAAATCAAAATATGACTTCAACGGCAGTCACTACTCAACAAAATAATACTCCAGGATGGGGTGGTAATAATATGAATAATACTACCACTATGGTACATTCTCAAGTGATTAATGATTCTCAAAATTCTTGGAATGCTGCTGCTGGTTCACCTTCTCTTCTCAATCAAAATAATCAAAATATTTATCCTGGTATTACCAATAACTCCAATTGGCAAACAAATTATAATAATGAAGCCTCACCCGCCAATACCCAAAGCCATGAAAATGTAATATATTATTAAGAAGTTTTTTCATTTTTTTTTTGAACTTCTCGTACAAAAATAAAAATATATATATATAGACTCATGCAAAGAAGAAGAAAAAATATATATATATAAAGAAAAAGTAAATAAATAATAATAATAATAATAATAATAAAAAAAAAAAAAAAAAAAGTTAATATATATAAAAAAAAATTGTTTAATATTTTGATATATTTATATAAATACCCCTAAATATTTTTAACTTTTTTTTTTTTTTTTTTAATATTATATTTAATTTTAGTTATATATATATAAAATTTTAAACTTTTATTTAAAAGAAAAATTCATATATATATATATATATATATATAAACATTTTATCAGTTTATTTATTAGTTTTTATTTTATTTATTTTTAAAAAATACATATATATTATATATATATAAAATATATATATTTTTAAAAAGAAAATGAAAATGTTTTGAAAGACATTTATTATTTTCTTATTATTTTTCTATTTATAATTTTAATTTTAATGATTTTTTTTTTTTTGAGTTTTCCCATCTCCTTTAACAAAAAAATAAATAATAATAAAAAAAATTACAGAAGAAAAAAAAAAATAAAAAAAAAAAATAGTTCTTCTTTATAACATATATATAAATTTTAAGTTTAAAAAAAAAAAAAAAAAATAAAAAAATATTATAAAAAAAAATTATTACATATATATAATGTAAATAAATATATTTATTTTTCTCGTTTTATTTAAAATTTTTGAATAACAAAGTATTTAATAATATTTTATGTTCTTTTTTTATTTATGTTCTTTTTTTATTTATTTATTTATTTATTTATTTATTTATTTATTTATTTATTTATTTATTTATTTATTTATTTATTTATTTATTTATTTATTTATTTATTTATTTATTTATTTATTTATTTATTTATTTATTTATTTATTTTAAACATGAAATAATATAAAATTTAAAATAAATTTATAATATATCCGTACTTCTAATTATTGTATTAGACTTGTTGAATTGTAGTTTTACTTTTTGTTCTTTATGGATATCTTTCAATCTAGTAAAGTATAAGAAATATATGGTAACAATACTGTTAACGGTAGATCCTACAGAATCAAAAATATCTATAGTTATTACGGATACTTCTTCTATATTGGATAATACTTCTATCAAAATAATATATAATATATATATATAAACTGGAATAGACATTTTCTATATATATATAGATCAATATTATTAAAAATTATATATTTATATTTATATAATAGAAATAATAAATAATTAATAATAAATTTTAAATATATATTAATTATTTTTGAAATAATAATAAAAAAAAAATTATATTCAAAACATTATTTTTTGACTCAAAAACTTACATCTTTATAATATTTTCCAATATCTTTTACAATATAGAATAAATATATACAAAATCCAACTATTGTTAAATTGATAATTGTACTTTATATATATATATAATTAGTTTAATTATGTTAACAGTGATAATTATAATAATAGTATAAATAATTAATAATTAATAATATAATATAATTATATTAATAATATCTAATTCTCTAATTCTTATAATATATTATTTACCACACATTTCTTGTTAATGGATAAGAGCATTTTGTATACTCTTTTAAATCATTCGTGTAGCTCACAACCGCTTTAACTTTATTTAAAATTACCCATACTAAAAGAAAAAGTACATGTATCAATGCTATTGAAATAACAATCATAATCATTTTTTTCTTTTTAATAACAATTTTATTGCTATGAGAAAGAAAGAATCTATTTTTTTTTATTATTAATTATTTATATATATATATATAAAATAAGTAATTTATTTTATACATTATAAAATAATTTTTTTTTTTTTTTTGTATTGTAATATACATCATATATATTCTATATGTTTTTACAAGGATAGAACCATAAATTAATGAAAAACCCTATAAAGTAATAAATATAATAATATAAATGTTATAAATTAAGTTTAATAAATGAAAAATAGAAATATTATAGAAATAAAATAGATATAAAATAGAAATAAAATAAAATAAAATAAAATAAGATAAAAATAAAAATAAATTAAAAAATAAAAAGATAAAATAAAAAAATAAAAATAAAAATAAATAGAAATAGAAATAGAAATAGAAATAGAAATAGAAATAGAAATAGAAATAGAAATAGAAATAGAAATAGAAATAGAAATAGAAATAGAAATAGAAATAGAAATAGAAATAGAAATAGAAATAAATAGATAATAAAATAAAATTAATACCAAATTTTGAAATAAATGTGTAAGTATACATCTAAATTTTGTTTTATTTGGGTGATTTAACAAAATAATATAAAATGAATTGAAAATTATTTCAACAGCAATAATAATCATGAAATCAATACTAGCTATTAATAATTAAAAAATTTTATTAATATCTATTAAATATTATTATATTTTATATATGATAATCAAGTTTATATGATTTATATTTTACCTGATTTTACAGCTTGATACTTTTTAAATTTCATTATGCCTGCAATTAGAAAAACTGAAATTAAAATAATAATTAATGATATCACTGCCATAATATTATCGAAATATGTAACCTTTTCTAACTTGTAGTGTTCATCACATAATGCTCCTTTATACTTGGTATTTGTACAATTACATATATTGATATTTGCACATTCACCACCATTATTGCATGCTGGGTCACATGTTGGTAAATAACTATTTATTAAATTAAATATATATATATATATATATATATATTTAATTTAATATTATATTATTTATAATTATAAAGGTAACTTCAAAGTAAAGCATAGATACCATGATTTAAAACCAATATTATCTTTATCCTGATTTATATAGTTATTCGTATCACATTCTTCAATTACCATATCAATATTAATACTATTATTATCAAATTTAGCATATGTTCCTTTTTTTTTTTTTATTATTATTTTATTTTATTTTATTTTATTTTTTAATATATATATTTAATGAATACATATACTTTTATAGATATATTAATTTTTATATTAATTTAAAAAAAAAAAAAAAAAAAAAAAAAAAAAAAAAAAAAAAACTTACCATATGTAATGAGTTTCATTCTAAGTTTATAGTTACCAGGATTTCCAATAACTACACATATAAAATTTGATATATTAATTTTTTTTAAATATTAATGTATATAATATATTAATATATTTAAGTATTAATTATTTCAATTTACCTTTAACAACAGGAAATCTACATATATCTTCCCAACAATACGATATAGGTTGCCCAGATATGATAGCATTATTAGGATCATCAGTTTCAATAATAAAAAATATAATTCTACTAAGTACTGAATCACCTTCAAGAGAATATATCTTTATATCTTGTGGTATATATATATATATTATTATAATTTATAAATTTATTAAATAAATATATTATGTACCAAAATAAAAGTTATTTTATTATTATTATTATTATTATTATTAGCTTTATTGTATTATTATTATTTTACAATATTTTTTAATTATTATATATTTTCTTTTTTATATTATCATTTTTTTCATTTTATTTTTTTTCATTGAATTTTCTTTTTTTTTTTTTTTTTTTTTTTATTGTATTTTTTTTTTCTTTATTTAATATTTTATAAAATATTTACCATTTCCATAATCGTCATAAAGTTTAACTAAATAAATATAAATAAGAATAAGTTAATAAATAAATTTAAAAATAAATTAAAAAAAATTTTTTTTGAATAGAATTATAGCTAATAGTATATTAAGTGCCTTGAATATTATGATCCATTATATCTCCAGATTTTAAAGATATATTTTCTACCGATCCAGGAATAAGTACTAATTTTGTTGGATTTGTGGCAAAAAATAGATTGTCATCCATTTCTCTTAATTCATCAATATTTGAAAAATGTGGCTCACATTCCTTTGAATAACTATATGATATATCACCTATTATTATAATACATGCCACATCATTTTCGAAATAAAAATTTTAAGAATACATTGATTAGATATTTGATATATTATTTTTTTTTTTAATATTATTATTATTATTATTATTATTATTATTATTATTATTATTATTATTATTATTATTATTATTATTATTATTATTATTATTATTATTATTATTATTATTATTATTATTATTATTATTATTATTATTATTATTATTATTATTATTATTATTATTATTATTATTATTATTATTATTTTTTTTTTTTTTTTTTTTTTTTTGTGATTTTATATTATTATAAATAATTTGTAATAATATACCTCCTATGGAATAATTTTCTTCAAATATACAATTGTTGAAAAATACATTCATGTTTTTGGAATTACTTAATGAAAATATTACACCCCCATAATAAAGTGCAGAATTATCATAAAATGTTGAATCATTAAAAATAACTTTTGATTTAGAATTAATATCTATAATATTTACAATTGGTCCATTATCAGCTGTATTACTATTAAATTCTGTATTATCTATTGTATAATATCCGAATCTTGAAATACTATCAATTGATATAAGTCCGTTTTTGAAAAAAGTCTCTTCTATTACTGAATCTACAATATTAATATTTGTGTTTTTTGAAGATTTAAATCCAATAACTTGAAAAAAAAAAAAATTGTATTATATGTTATATATTATATGTTATATATTATCATTATTAAGTATTATTATTAATTATTATTATTATTATTATTATTATTATTATTATTCTCAAAAAAAAAAAAAAATAATAATAAAACAAATAATTATAATTTTTAATTTTATAATATTATTATGCACATTATTATTATTTAATAATTTACATCCATGAATCGAATTAAAATTGCTGTTTGATATATATAGATTAGTTCCTGAACCTATGTCCATAATACAACTATCATCAACGTAATAATAATCATTAACATAATTAGCATCTGTAGTAACTGTAAAATAATAAATATTTAAAAACTATATAAATTTTATTTAAAAACATATAATTATTATTTAATATATTATTTTTAAATATATATATATATGTATATGTATATGTATATGTATATGAACATAATTTTATTTTATTATATTTATATAAATTTATATTGTTAATTAATATACACATTTTTTAAAAATATACATATAATTAATTATAATATTTTATTTTATTATTTATTTAATATATATATATTTTTTTTTTAAAAAAAAAAAAAAAAAAAAAAAAAAAAAAAAAAAAATTATTTGATTATTATTAAAATATTTTATATATAATTAAAGTAATATTATTTCTTATAACCTACCATTGAGTCCTTTATAAATATCTCTCCATTATCAAATTTTATAATTGCTACCATTATATATATATATATTTGATATAAATTAGTTATATGTACATGAATTTAAAATATTTATATTATTTATATTACCCTTATTTGGCTCATAATCTTTAATGGAAAATTTATTTAAAGTTAAAGTACCTTAATTTAATTAGAAAATAAAAAGCATTTTAATGATAGATTTTTTTTTTCAAAAATAATTAATGATGTATATAATAATTTTAATATTAATTTTACTTTTTTCCATGTTAGCAGTACTTTCACTTCTAAAAAGAATAGTTTCTTTTTGAGAAATATAATCTTCAACACTTACATTATTAAGTTTTATATTGGTATTACCCTTATTATAAATAAAACTTTTTTTTTTTAAAAAAAAAAAAAAAAAAAAAAAATTAGAAAAATGAGAAAATAAAATAATTTTATTTTAAAATAATAACTTTAATATATAGATATATAGATATTTTATATATAGATATTTTATATATTTACTATCCAGTAATTCCACGAATATTTCTTATATTACAACTATATATAATTAAATAAAATAACAAAAGCATTTAATATTTCTTCAATAAATACTTTAACAATTATATATTTTTCTTAATTAAAAAAAAAAAAATTTATTTCTTTTTTTTTTTTTTTTTTTTTTTTTTTTTTTTTTTTTGATTAAAATAAAAGTTACTCATTAAGGGTTACATTTATATTTTTATTAACATATATAAATGTTGATGACGGATTCTTATTTTCTTGATTAAATTCAATAAATGTTCCATTGGTAACTTTAAAATATGAACCTATTTCTTCCTCATATGAAGTAAATAATACACCACCAACATTTCCTCCACCAATACTATTTAATTCAATATTTCTATTCAATTATACGAATTAATAATTAATCTATGTTATTTTATATAAATTTAGGAATTATTTTAATTTTATTAAAAAAAAAAAAAAAAAAAAAAAAAAAAAAAAATACTTTAATTTTATTTTTGATTCTTGGTTTAAAGCAAATGCCCCAATTCCTTTTTTTGTATATAACTCTGACCCAATAAAGTTTTCCATATATAAATTTGAATAACCTTCAATACTTATTTTTTTTTTTAAATAATTTTATTATTCATTATTTGTTATATGTGATTATTTATTTTATTTTTTTTTTTTTTATAAATACATATTTAATTTTATATATTAATTATATTACCATGCAACTAATCCTTTAAATTTATAGGAACTTTCAGTATTATATGTTTCATTTTGAATAGCACTTATTATATAACCTTCTGATTTAAAATTTCTTGATGTGTACATATATATTAGACCTCCCTATTATTATTATTATTATTATTATTATCATTATTATTATCATCATCATCATTATTATTATTATTATTATTATTATTATAATTATAATTATGATTATGATTATGATTATGATTATGATTATGATTATGATTATGATTATTATTATTATTATTATTATTATTATTATTATTATTATTTTGATTATTATTATTATTATTATTATTATTATTATTATTATTATTATTATTATTATTATTATTATTTTGATTATGATTATTATTATTATTATTATTATTGTTGTTGTTGTTGTTGTTATTATATAATATAAATAGAATCAAAATAATTATAATGTATACTTTACTTTTTCTGATGCAGTTGAATTAGTAACTTTAATATCTTCTGCATAAAAAAGATATGAATTATTGATATGAAATACACCTCCACTACTTTTTGAAAAATTGTCTTCAAATTCACAATGCTTAACATATATATATGAATTTCTTATTCTCATTGCTCCTCTTTTTGTAATATAATATTAGTGTTATTTAACATTATTAATAAATAATATATATATATATATAATTATTTTTTTTAAAAAAAAAAAATTTATATATTCATATTACTATATTTTTATTTATTTAATATTTTTAATAACATGTTATAATAGATCATAGGCACAATTACAAAAATATAATTACCCTCCATTTATATTAGCTTTTCCTTTTTCAAATTTAGAAAATATAATATTTGAGGATGCTGAGTTCATTAGATTAAGACAATTATTTTGATACATTCCATTAAAATATGAATTTGATATTTTAATACTATTTAAATTTTCGCCATCATAATATAATACACTATCTTTACAAAAGGAACTTCCATAAAAGGATGAATTACTAATTTCTACATTTCCATGTAATTGTATGCAATTAGTTCTTAAATTTTTTGACGAATTATATGTAAAATTATCCATTTGAATTGATTCATTATTAATAGAATTTTCATTAATATTCATTGCACCATTTAATATAACATCCAATATTAAAATATTTGAGTTATGAATAAAATTTAGGTCTCCATAAATGGTTATTTTATGCAATGAAATTTCTTGAAGGGTATTTTGAAAAATAAAGCCATTTGCTTCACCACTGAATGTTATTATTGAAGTTTCTTTTGAAGTTCCAATAATGGATAAATTTTTTATTTTTTCATTTATTTTAATATTATTTTGAATTTTCAATTCTATATTCTTTATATTAATGATTAATTCTTCGGATGTATGACTACTTAAAGTTTTTATTAATTCATCTTCATTAATGACATTAATTTCTTCAGATTTACATTTACACCATATTATTATAATAATTAAAAAAATCAATTTTATTATTAGTTTCATTATTCAATTAAAGATAATAATTTTGATAAGTTATATATGGATATATATAGAATTATAAAATTAAAAATGATTTATTGAGGTTGAAATTTAAATAATTTAAATATAAAAATTTTAAAACATTTTTTTTTTTTTTTATTTTTTTTATACTTTTCTTTTAAACATTATAATAAAATAGTTTAATTATTAATTTTGGTAATAAAAATAAATTATTTAAAGTTGTATCATATTAAATATTAAATTAATTATATTGTGTTAAAAAAGTATATATATATATATATTTTTTTTATCTTTCTATCTTTTTTTTAATTATAAAATAAAATAAATCTTATAAAAATAAAAAAAAAAAAAAATTACTTAATACTTTGAAGAAATAATTATTAGAATTAAGATAATATTTCTAGATTATTTTTAAGTTTATAATGTAAAAAAAAAAATATATATGTAATTTAAAAAAGTATAGATTAAAAATAATACCTTAAAATCAAATAAAAAATAAAAATAAAAAAAAAATAGTATTTACCTATAAACCTTAAATAATAACTAATTATAATTAAATTTTTAATTAAAAAGTATATAAAATATATAAAAAAAATATATAAAAATCTAATATTCAAAAAAATTTAAATAAATAAATAATGAAAAAAAAATAACATAATTAATTACAGTTTGATCTTCACAATTTCCTGAAAAATCCATATACTATGAAATGAATTTCTATACTAAATTATTCAAATATATATAATATAAAGAAATAATAAAAACATAAAAAAGTATTATTTAGATGTATTTATTTGTTATTAACACCGAATTTCCTTGGATACATAAGCAGATTTTGAATTCGAAAATTTAAATTTTTTAAAAAAAACAAAAAAAAAAAAAAAAAAAAAAAAAAAAAAAAAAATATTATGCTGTTATTTCATTTAATTATTTTTAATAATTTCAATTTTTAAAATTTTTTTTTTCTTTAATTTTCTTTTTTTTTTTTTTTTTGTAAAAAAAAAAAAAAAAAAAATTGAATAAAAAAAAAAATAAAATAAATAAATTAATATGTAATAAATTAATAAGAAGAAATGATATGATATTTCTTTTATTACAAATAAGGATGAAGAGAAAAATCAAAATTTTAGAATTTCCATATTTTTGATTAAATATAAGAAGTATAGGGATAATGGTGAAATAACATAAAAAAAAAAATTTTTTTTTTTTTTGTTTTTTTCAGATAACCTATAAACCATATACAGTTATTGAAATTTTTTTGACAAATTTCTATAAAATTTGGAATACTTTCCATTATATCTTGTGATTTGACTATTACCAAATTTCTTATAAATAAAATGAATTTTATAAAATATTCCCCAGATCATTTAACCTATAATAAATCAATGTATTGATAATAAAGATATTGAAAATGCAAAAAAAAAAAAAAATTTTTTTCAGTCTTTATAATAATGACATTAAACATAATTAGAAATATTATATCTTACTCATATAAATAATGGACTTATTTATAAAAAAAAAATTATAACTCTCTATATGGAAAGTTAACAAATATTATTGAAAGAGATGATCTGGCAGATGAATATTGACTTACCATAGAAATTTCTCATCTAAAACAACTTTATTGAATGTTTATTTATATTATTTTTTCATTTTTTTTTTAAAAAAAGCCTAATCATAAATGATCATTTTAACTTTACAGAGATATGATAAGATAATCAATTGCCTTTGTGCTTAAACATATAATAAAAATTAAAAAAAAAAAGGACTGAATTATTCCTTTGACTCTAATTGTAAATTTTATTAATATTATTACAATTATATTAATTTTTTTTTTTCAGTTAA
Organism: Neocallimastix lanati (nom. inval.); assembly: GCA_016946835.1. Lineage (NCBI taxonomy): Eukaryota > Fungi > Neocallimastigomycota > Neocallimastigomycetes > Neocallimastigales > Neocallimastigaceae > Neocallimastix > Neocallimastix lanati (nom. inval.). The sequence continues at coordinate 187,667 of JACVTC010000145.1, forward strand.
TAAAACTATATATACAAATAATTAAATACATTAAGGCCTTGTCAATATAATTAAATAATAATAATAATAATAAAAAAAAAAAATCTAAATAAAAAATTTCATGTAAAAGAAAAAAAATATAATAATATTTTTAAATATGTTTTCCCTATTTTAAAATTAATAAATTTTCTATTACAGTAATATATATATATATTGTAATACTTTTTATCATAAAATAAATACTTTATTTATTAATTATTAACTAATATTTATATCTTTTATTAATTTTCTTTATATAATATTTCATCGCATATAATAATTATTAATTCATGTTCCCGTTAATTTTACATAAATAAATTTTTCTATATAACTTTGTTTATTTAAAATATATTTTATTCATTTATTTATTGAGCCATTAAATTTTTACTTATTATTAACAAAAATATTATAAAAATATGTTATTATTAATTATTTTATATTAAAAGTATAGAATATAAAACTTAATTTCTAACATATATATATAAGCATTTATTATCATTATAGATATCATTAAATACTAATAATATTAATAATATTAATAATTACTACTATAATTACAATAATTACAATTAATTACTTATTATTAATATTATATATATATATTATATTTTAATATACTTAATAATAGTATTTTTCATTGAAATTAACATTATAATTTCATGATTATTATTTTTCATTTATACATAAAGTATTATCTGGTTTTAATTTATTTAGCATATATTATTTATATTTATTAATTAAAATTTATTTTGACATATAGTATCATATTAATACATGTAATATATCGTATTATTGTATTAATTGTATTAATTATATTTATATCATAAAGATATAATTTTAAAATAAAATTAATTTGTATATTAAAAATTAAATTCGTTATTCCATTATAAATTTAATTTGATATTACTACTATTGGTTTTATTAGTATAAGCAATACTAGATATATCCTTTTTCATATATATATAAGAAAAACTTATCCACTCTCAATGTAACCACATTTGTTAAGATTTTTGACTACTCTCCGGTTTTTTTTGTATTAAGTCATTATTGCTACTATTAATCTTATTAATATCAGAACTTCCATTCGTCAACATTTCAGATTTTATATTCATTTTTAAGAATTTAGTTATATATACATAATATAATGTGACTATAATATTTATACTTATTCCAATGCTATTTAATAAATCATATACCATATTAGAGGTTGAATTTATTTCTCCATATATTTGTTTTATCAACTCAAATAATACATATGTATATAACGGAACAGTCATATTCTATAATTATTATTATTATTATTATTTATAATTATTATTATTATTATTATTATTATTATTATTATTATTATTATTATTATTATTATTATTATTATTATTATTATTATTATTATTATTATTATTATTATTATTATTATTATTATTATTATTATTATTATTATTATTTTTATTATTATTATTATTATTATTATTATTTTGAGTAATATATATTATTATAATAACATTTATTTACTTCTCTAAATTTTTTATCTATTCCCCTAAGAGTATAACATAACCCACAACCAGTTATTGCCACTAACATATTAACTATATCACTATTAATATTAAAATATTAATAAAAATGATAAAATCATGAAATGTTTTAAAAGTTTTTATATTTATAATATTAAAAATTCTAAAATTACCACAAATATACAGAGGAAGGATATTTACATTCTGAATATGTTCTATGATCATTTGCACTTTTAACGGTATAAACTTGAGCTTGTATTATTATCCAGAAGAAAACTGATAATAAATGTATCATACATATTCCAAAAACTATTAAAATCATATTCTTTTTCTTCATACTACGATTAATTTTTTTCTTAACCATAAATCTTTTAATTATAAATAGAATTTAAAAAAAAAAAAAAAAAAAATTTTTATTAAATCAATATCATACTATAAAATATATATTTACTTAAAATTTGAATTTAAAAATTTATATTATTACATTAAATAAATTCTGTATGTTTTCACAAGCATTGAACCATATACTAAAGAAAAACCCTAAATATTATTTAAAAATTTTAATTATTAATGTATTCTATAATTATTATTGAATTTTTTTTTTTTTTATTTATTAAAATATATTCTTTTTTCACATATATTTATATATATAATTACTATATTTTTAAATATATATTGAAATAAGCGACAACTATTTTTTTTTTGACCATTTGTTATTTCAAACATAGAAAAGCACTGCAATATCAAACCAACCAAAATGAAAATCATAAAATCAATACTCGCTATTTATGAAAATAATAATTATTTTTTAGTATTAAATCTTAATATTTGTTCAAATTATAATTATAATATACCGAACCTGATTTCAAAATTGGATTTTCTTTATTTTTAAATATTTTTATTATAAAAATTAATATAATGATGATTAATATTCCACTAACAACTCTTATTATAATATCTATAAATAATATTCTTTTTAATTTGAATGGTTCATTGCAGAGTAATCCCCCAAAATATTTATCACATTTACATTGATTATTATCTTCACACTTTCCATGGACACATGCTGGACTACATTTAGGTTTATAACTTTTTTTTTTTTTTTAAAAAATATTTTAATAACATTAAATTTATGTTAATGTTTCAAATAAATTGAATAAAATGAATTAAAATATTAAAAATTAGATTTAGTAATATGAAATTACCATGATTTAAAACCATAACCTTCAATATCTTTATAATTATAATTATTTTTATGTTCACTAATACAATCTCTTATTTCTAAATCAACAAAGACAGCGTTATTTTCAAATTTATGAAAATGACCTAATAAAATAATTTTTATAGTTAATATAATAATAAAAATAAGAATAATAAATAAGAGATAATAAATAATTATATAATTTATTATTTAATTATTACCATAAGTAATTAATATTAATCCAAGTTTATAATTGCCAGGATTTCCAACGACTTTAATTTATAGTATAAATTTAATTTATATAAATATTTATTTATTTATTTTAAGGGAGAAAAAAAAAAAAAAAATATATATATATATATATATAATATTAATCTACCTTTAACTTGTGGAAAAGAACATTTATCTTTACGAAATGAAATTGTATCTCCTAAAAGTACGGCATTATTAGTATCATTAATTACAACTCGAAAATATATTATATCATCAAAAGTCATAGTATCGAAATTTGAAGATATAAAACGATCTAATAAATATATATTAATTAATTTAAAAAAAAAAAAAAAAAAAAAAAAAAAAAAAAAAAAAAAATTTTTTTTTTCAATATTTTATTTTTATTAATAATAATTAAAGAAAAAAAGTTTACGTATTCCATAGTCATCATATAATTCAGCTATAAAATATTAAAATGAAACATATATATCATTAAGTATTGAATTTATAAATAAAAAATTAATATTTTAAAATAATTTAATAATAAGGAAATTAAAATCTATTTAAAAAATTATTTTTACCATCAATATTTGATGGAATCGATTCACCAGAAAATACAGAAATAGAATCTAATGATTCTGAACTAAGAGCAATTTTGGTTGGATTAGTTGAAAAAGCATAGTCATATTCCATTTTTAATTCATCAGCATTTGAAAAGTATGGTTCAGATTCAATACAATGAGCATATGAAATACTACCTTTATTTTTTTTATTTTTTTTATATTTTTTTTTTAATTTAGAAATTGGTTATATTAATACTAAAATGATAAACACATACAAAAACAATGTACAACTGTTTATTTTTTTTATTATTATTATTACCTCGATCATTATATTCTGGAATGAATTCACAATTATTAAAAAAAACATGTGAATTTGTTAATTTACTTTCAGAATATATTACTCCTCCATAGTTCATAGAGGATGTTTCTTCAATAAATCAATCATTAAATATTATCATTGATTCTTCATCTAATTCTATAATACTTGCTACACCTCCATTATTTGCTGATATCATATAAAAATTTGAATTGTTTACAGTAAAATTAGTTTTTGAATTAATATTATTTTTTGGATCTATTCTGAATAATGTTTTATCATAATTGGAATATTCAAATGTGCAATTTTCAATTATAATATTAGAAGATGTCCTCGAAACAATTCCATAATCTATATTATGTAACAATAATATATTTTGTATTAGATTATTTACTTTTTCTTCGTTTTGTTTTTCGCATTAATTACTTTACATGTATGAATATTATTTAAGTTTGTATAACTTATAGAGAGATTTGTATTTGAGCCCATTCTAAAAAAATAGTTGTCTTTTTGTTTATCATCAGTACTTAAAGAATAAATGTATGATGATCGAATTCTATTTAGCTATATAAAAAAAATTTAATTAATTATTAATACTTCCAAATTTTCAATCTTAAAATTATTTTTTTTTGTTTTGTTTTGTTCTTTTTATTAAGTTTAAAATTGTTATAGAAATTACATATGAGTTATTTATACTAATATCTCCAGAGTCAATATATACAAATTCTAATAAAATATAAAAAAAAAGAAAAAAAAAAAAAAAAGTTTTCAAATTATTTGTATGTTTATTGTTTTAAATGTACGCATTCCAAAATTATTTACAATTATTAATTATTTTACCTTTAACTGTATCTAAACCATCTACATATAAATCATTAAAAATAAGTACATCTATTTTATACAATTATTTGCATAATATATATAATTAATAATTTTTATCCAATAATATTATTAATAATTTAAATGGTTATTTATTAAATGAAATAATTATAAATTTGAAAAATATATACTTTTATCAAATTTACTTAGACTTTCACATCTAATAAAAGTACAATCTTTTTTTGTAAAATGATTTTCAATTTTTACACTATTTAATTCCAATTTTGTTGGACTTCCGATATGAATAAAACTAATTTTTTTAAAAATTGATATTTTAATTGAGTATTTTAAAACAATTTAATATTCATTAACTTTATATATGTATATATGTAAATATATTTATAGATTTAATTTCTCTAATGATGTATATTTACTATCCTTTGTATCCATTAATATCACTTATTGTACAACTTTATATGAAAAAAATAAATAAGTAAATAAATAAAATAAAATTGATTTAATTTTTTTTTTTTTTCTGATAAAATTTATGATTATTGAATGATTTTTTAAGATGTTAAATTAAAGTATTAATCATATAATCAAAATGTTTTATTTTTATACTTATTTAATGATATATTTATATTTTGATGCGAATATATAAATGATGATGCTTCATTAACTTGATATTGATGAAAATTAGTAAATGTTCCATTGGTTACTTTAAATTCTGAACCAATTTGCTCCTCATTAGATGTAAATAATACTCCACCATAATTCGATCCATCAATTGCATTCATTTTAACATTTCTAAAGGAAATAGTTATTTAATTAATAATTGACATTTAATAATTTTCATATATAAATTATATATTTTTCACATTTAATAATATTCATTTATATATAAGTTTTACATATTTAATTATCTTTTTTTTTTGTTTGTTTGTTTATTTGTCCTTACTTTAATTCAATAGTCGAAATGCCTTTTAATGTAAATGCACTAATACCTTTTCCTGCATGTAAATCTTCTGCATAAAAGTTTTCAATTTGTAAATTTACATTTCCTTTAACGCTTTTTAATATATTTATTTATTATTTATTTAATATATTCATTTATTTATTTATTTAATATATTTATTTAGTTAGTTAGTTAGTTAGTTATTTATTCATTCATTCATTCATTAATTCATTTATTCATTTATTCATTTATTCATTTATTTATACACTTTTGAAAAAATTCCTTTATAATTTCAAATTTTCAAATTTATTCTTATATAATATTTAATACATTATAATACCTTGCAACTAATCCTTTTTGTTTAGATGATTGATTAATATTTTCAGTTTTATGTTGTATAGAATTTAATATATAGACATTTCTTTTTTCATTAATATGTTCATTTGTTTCATTTGTTTCGATATAAATTAAACCTCCCTTAAATATATTTTTTATTAATAATTGAACATGAAATAGTAATTATTAAAAAATGAATGTTAATTCAATTTTTATATTTATTATATACCATTTCAGAGGCAGATGAATTATAAACTTTAATATCATCTGCTACAAATAAAAAAGGATCATATACATAAAACACACCTCCATGGGTAGATGAAAAATTATTATTGAATTTACAATTTTTAATAAATGAATATGAATTTTTTGCGTGGATTGCTCCACTTTTTATTACATTATAATATTAATAATGATAATTAATTCATAAAAAAAAAATTTTTTTTTTTATTATTATAATAATATATATTTTTATTATTAATAAAGTATATACAAAATAATTTTAATGCCATTTATAAATACCCTCCATCATTGTAAGCACTTCCATTTTCAAATATAGATGAAGTAATATTTGATTCATTTGCATTATTTATTCCAATACAAGTATTAGTATATATTCCATTAAAATATGAATTTGAAATATCAATATTATTTATATTTTCACCATCATATGATAATATATTATCAGTACATAATGAATTTCCATAAAAATAAGAATTATCAATTTTTACATTTCCATATAAACTAATACAAGTAGTTTTAAAATCAATAAATGCATTATATATAAAATTATTCATTTGAATTAATTCATTTTTACTACTTTTATCATTTGAAATAATTGAACCATTCAAAATTGTATCTTCAAATAATACATTATTAACATTATGAAACTCTAAATGACCATAAATAGTTATATTTTTAAAAGTAATTTTTTGAATAAAACTATTAAATATTAAACCATTTGAAATACTATTATTAAATCTTAATATCGAAGAATCTTTTGATGATCCAATTATTAATAATTTTTGTATATTATTATTTATTTTTATTTCTTTATATATATCTATACTTTTGTTATCAATATAAATTTCTAATATGTTATATTCAGTAGAATTTAAATTATGTATTAATTCATCTTCATTATTAATGTTTCTTTCAAATGAATATACATTACTCATTAATATAAAATATGAAATTAGGAAAAAATATATCAACGACCCTTTCATCATTTTAATATGATTATATTAATAAAAAAAACAACAACAACAACAAAAAAAAAAAAAAAAAAAAAAAAAAAAAAAAAAAAAAAAATTACATAAGATATCTAATATTCAAGAATTTTTTTTTCTTTTTTTTTTTAGAGAAATATGGTTTTCGATAAATAAGGGAAAAAATAATAAATACACTTATTTCGATAATTATAGTAAGATTGAAACAAATTTAGATAAAAAAAAAATATATATATATATATATATATATATATATATATATATATAAAATTAAGTTTTAAAAATTTTTGATAATAATATAAATAATATAAATATAAAATCTGTAATATTTAATAAAATGTATAAGCAAATAATTATAATTTGAAAAAGAAGAATTCAAGCTTTATGAATACAAATTAAAAATGATATAATATGATGCTAAATAAATTAAAGATTATTTAAGAATAGTTTTTTATTCATTATTAACTTTTCTTAATCTTTTTAGTAAATTTATTGTAATTATCATTACGAATTTTAAATATATTTATCATTTCAAATAAAAAAGCGTTATTTAATATTTTTATCTTTAACTTGACATCTATAATTAAATCTTCCTTAAACTCTAAAAACTTTAATACAAAAAAAAATAAAATAAAATAAAATGAAGATAAAAAAAAAAATGAAGAATTCTTGTTAAAATATTTTATTTCTGTTTTTATTTTTAATATTTTTAAACTATAGTTTAATAATTATTAAAATATTTAATTGTTAAGTATTATTAATTTTATTTAAATATATATTTAAATTTAAATTGTTAAGTGTAGATATTACTTAAATAATTATTTAAATTTAAATTGTTAAGTGTAGATATTACTTAAATAATTATTTAAATTTAAATTGTTAAGTGTAGATATTACTTAAATAATTATTTAAATTTAAATTGTAAAGTATTATAGATTTTACTTAATTAAAATTTGTACAGTATTAAAAATTTTTGGCAGTGAAAAAAAGAATTAAATAAGTTATAAAATTAATTGAATAAATAAATATAATTATAATTATTTTTTTTATAAATTTTAATTTTTTTCTAATATTAAATGAATATAATTTTAAAGTGGATATGTGAATATATTTACTAAAAAGGTTAATAACAGTGAATCAATTTATTATAATCAAAAATGACATATTTATATATTCTAATTATTTATTACATACTTTATGAAGATTTACAAAGTAGAAAAAGTAATAATAAATATTTAAAAAATAATTAAAAAATATATATTTTCTTAATATTTGTAAATTATTGATTTATTAAAATATATATATTAAATATATGTATATATATATATATAGCTGCAAGTTTGGTTTCTTAAGAATTAATAATAAATAAGATAAATTTTAAATTTTATAGATAAATATATAATTAAAAAAAATAAAAAAAAAAAAAAAAAATAAGATGTACATTTATATTTTAAAATAAACATATTTATTATAAATTTAAAGTTTTACAATGATTATATTTGTATTTATGTATTAATATATATTGAACTAATTATTATCCATATTTTTAACGTTTTTAATGTAATACTTTGTAACTAATTAATAAATATGAATATTTCCTTTGAAATTTGATTTTCTTAAAATATTTATAATAATAAATAATATAAATAAATAATAAATAATCATAATAATAATAAATATTAAATAATATTAATTAAAGAATAATAATAAATAATAAATATGATATATTAATAATTTATTATATCATATTTGATTGTCCATTAAATAGAAACATAATAAAATGTGATATTTTTTATCTTTAAAAGTTTATAATTTTAAATTATATAGCAATGTCTCTCATGTCTCTCTAGATTATGCTTAATAGTACATGTTTCATGTTTATATTTTATTTTATTTTAAAAATAAGATATAAGATGTTAGAGAGGGTGAAATGATTAAAATATGATATTTTAATATTTATTATCATTATTATAATTAAAAATTAACATATAATTTTTTTTAATTATTATAATTAAAAAGTTTTCAAAAAAAAATAAAAAAAGTTAACATAAAATAAAATAAAATAAAATAAAATAAAATAAAATAAAATATATATATATATTATTAAGGAAAATAATATAAAAATATAATAAATAAAATTTTATATCAGTTAATATAATTAAAATAATTAAAATAAGGAATTTAAATGATTTTGATTTATTAATATTTTTAACATTCCTTTAATAATTTTATTTTAATAGTAAAACTCTATTAATTAAAATTTTAAATTCTTATTAATGGTTTATTTTATTCTTTACTATTATATAAAATTAGAATGAGTAAATTTTATTTTATAATTTATTTTATTATGTAACCTTAATCAAAGTATTCTTTACAATTAGAATCTATATATATTTTTTAAATTTTAATAATTTATATTTATATATTTTTCTATTTATATACTCTTCATAAATATTTTTATGGTATCTTTTTTTAATTTTAGAACGTATTCTACTGTTAATACATAATTATAATAACTATTTTTTTTTAAAATTGGTTATTTTTAATTTTTTAAAATTTTTATTTTTATTTTTATTTTTAAAACTACAAATCAAGAGGTAATATAATAATAAAAAAAATTTTTTTTAATTTTATCTTATTGCTTTTTTAAATATTCTTTTTTCTCCTATTCTTTTTTTTTTTTTTTTTAAACTTTTTTTTTTTATTTTTTTTTTTTTTTTTTTTTTAAAAAAATTTATTTTATTTTTATTATTTTATTATATTTATTGGGCTCTTTTTATTTATATTAAATAAAAAAAACAAAAGAATATATAAAAAGAACTTTGAAATAAGACTATCTTTCTATTTATATATAAAAAGTAAATAATATAAATAAATATAAATTTTTATAATAAAATACATATTAAAGATTTATTATCCATTTAATTAAAAGTAAAACCAATTTACAAACAATTGTATAATTGATAATTATTAATTTATAATATGAAAATTAATATTATTAATAATATTATTAATAATAATAATAAAAAAGTATAAATAAAAGATATAATAAAATAAAGAAAATATAAAAAAAAAAATTAAAAATAAAAATCTAAAAATTTGAAATTACAAAAAAAGAGAGAAATTAAATAAAAAAAAAAAAAAAGCAAAATATAATAATTTTTAATTATCTACAATAAATAATAATGGGAATAAATTAAAATAATAAAATAAAATTATTATAAATAATTAGAATAAATAAAAATTATTATTATATTTTTGTTAATGTTAATAAAACTATTTTTAAATTAATAATTTTGTTTTATTAATGAAAATTATATGATAGTAAATAAATAAACATGCCAATTACTTACCCACCAGCTTTAGAAAAGAAATACAAGTTTATTCGTGAACTTGGACAAGGTGCTTATGGTATTGTCAGGTAATATAAATATAAATAAATTAAGGAAATTGATAAAATATAATTATATCGGAAATTTGTTATAAAATGAAATAAGTAAAAGATACTAATATTATATATTCTTTAATAATAACATATAAATATTATATAATATTTAAAATATACATATAAATATATAAAAAAAATAGTTCAGCAAAAAATATCGAAACAGGTCAAGAAGTTGCTATTAAGAAAGTTACCAAAATTTTTGATAAAAAGATTTTAGCAAAACGTGCTTTAAGAGAATTAAAGTTATTAAGGCACTTTTCAGGACATGAAAATGTAATTAATTGAAATTTAAAATATATATAATAAAATTAAATGTATTAATAATTATATATATTATAGTAAATAAATTTATATACTTATTATTTATATTTATATATTTTATATATAAAAATATTTAATATATCTTCATATATATTTATAATAAAAAAAAATTAAAATGAAATAAAGATTACAAATATTATTGATATTGAAATTGCAGATTACAACAACTACAATGAAATGTAAATATTATTATTATTATTATTATTATTTATTAAAATGGTATTTATAAAAGAATATTTATTTATTTATTTAATATTTAATATTAAATATTTATTTAATATTTAATATTAAATAGTTATTTAGTTGAAGAATTAATGGAAGCTGATTTACATCAAATTATTCGTTCAGAACAACCTTTAACAGATGCTCACTATCAATATTTCATATACCAGATTTGTCGTGGACTAAAGTATATTCATTCTGCTAATGTACTTCACAGAGATTTAAAGCCTGGTAATTTATTAGTTAATGCTGATTGTGAATTAAAAATTTGTGACTTTGGTCTTGCTCGTGGTTTCGTTGATACTCCAGAAGCGAATGCTGGTTTTATGACTGAATATGTCGCTACTAGATGGTATCGTGCACCAGAAATTATGCTTTCATTTAAGTGTTATACTAAAGCTAGTATGTTTTCATTAATTCTATTTAAACAATTTAGAAAAAAAAAAAAAAAAAAAAAAAAAAAAAAAAAAAAAATAATAAATAATATATGTAATTAATTTGACAAAATATCATTTTATAATTACAAATTAAACAATAATAGTTGATATCTGGTCTGTTGGTTGTATTTTTGCTGAATTACTTGGTGGTAAACCATTATTCAAGGGAAGAGATTGTATCCTTTTTACATATTTTTATAAAATATATTAAAAAAAAAAATAATATAAAGAAAAATTAATCCTTAATCAAAAAAAAAAAAAAAAAAAAAAAAAAAAATAGATGTTGACCAATTAAATCAAATTTTAAGTATTTTAGGTACTCCAGACGATGAAACTTTACGTCGTATTGGTAGTGACAGAGTACGTTTTATATAAATATGTTAAACATTAAAAAAAAAAAAAAAAAAAAAAAAGAGAAATTGATCAATTTAATTTTTAATTTTTATATATAGGCATTAATGTATATTAGAAGTTTACCAAAAACTCCAAAAATCCCATTCAGTCAACTTTACCCAAAGGCAACACCACTTGGTAAATGAAAATGAATTAATAAATATAAAATATTGATTACTTTTGAAAAAAAAAAAAAAAAAAAAAAAAAAAAAAAAAAAAAAAAAAAAAAAAAAAAAAAAAAAACATATATATATATATTTATGAAATTAATTTTTATTTCATTTTCATATAAATAAAACTATATAATATTATTTATAGCTCTTGATTTATTAGAAAAACTCTTAAAATTCGATCCAGCTGAAAGAATTACTGTTGAAGAAGCTTTAGCCCATCCATACCTCGAAGCATATCATGATGTTGAAGATGAACCATCACATAAAAAACCATTTGATTTCTCATTTGAAGCTTTAGATTCTATTGAAGATATGAGAAGTAAGTTTTAAATTATTATTACGAAATATTGGTAATTTTATGATATAGAACTAATAAAAAAAAACGTTTAAATGTTAAAATCAAAATAGAAATGATTTCCCAAGAAGTAATGGAATTCAAGGCTGTTAAATTAGCTCAGCAAGAATTAAGTTCTCGTGTTCCACGTCCAAAAGAATCGTAAATATATATTTATGATATTCATTAAGAAAAAAAAAAAAATTAAAACGAATATTAATATATGATTATCTTTTTTAAAAGAAAAAAGATAAAATTAAATAATAATATTAATATGTAATTATCTTTTTACAAAAAAAAATAATAATAATAATATAAATAGATTAAGTGGTCCATCCAGAGATACTGTTGGTCATGTAGTTAGAGATGATCCTGAAGAAGATCCAAATAATGCTATTAATGTTGATGACGAATTAAAAAGAAGAAGTCAAAAGAATGCATAAATAAAATGAAATAATTTTTAATAAAAATATAAATAATTCTTTTTTGTTATATATAATAAAAAGAATTATATTAATAAAATGAAAATATATAAATTTTAATTTTTCATTTTATTTATTAAAAAAATTTAGATTTAAATAATAATTATAATAAAATATTTTAAAATAAAAAGAAAAATTAATAATATTAAAATATTAAAATAGATAAATATAATAATAATAATAATAATAATAATTTATAATAAATAATAGATAGCATTAATAATTAGAAATACCAAATTAATAATTATTCATAGATTTAATTTTAAAATAAAAATATATAAATCAAAATAAATAGAAAAAAAATAAAAATAAAAAAAAAAAAAAAAAAAAAAAATACTTTTATCATTTTTGTTTTTAAAAATCTATAAAATTTATATTATATTAATAATGAGGATGAATTTTTAATTTAATTTTTTAATTTTTGAAAGTATTAATTTTTTTTTTTTTTTTTTTTTTAAATTGAAATGAAATATCAGAACTATTACAAAAGATGTGTTTCAATATCATAAAATTTAGAATTCTGATATTAATATTAATATAAATATAAATATATATATATATAATTACAATATTAAGAGTCTAATTTGTAATAAACTTTTTTTTTTTTTAATGGAAAGTGTTTATTATATAAGTACTTATCAACATGTTGCCCTTATTATGGAGTTAGTAGCAACATACCCAGTTTTACATACTTGATACTTTCATATCCTTAACTTGAAGAATTTAGACAACAATTCATTCGATTTGTTGATGAAATTTTTATTAATTTTTTTCTGATTGTTTTTAAGGAATCATTAACAAAGAGGAAGATTTTTTGATAAGATAAATTTTTACGTACTATGTTTCCTTTTTGGTGTAAATGCAATATGTAAAACCTTAAAGATTGGCACGAGGGAAAAGAAGTGGAGTTATATTAGATATATCATTCAATCACCTTCGAGAGAGTCTTCTTTCCTGAATTCATATTATATAGGGCTTGCGGAATTCTTTACTAATGATATGTCAATTGTGATTAGTGATTTTTACACTATTATCAATTCATATACCATTAAACCTACTGTTGTCAGAAATTCTGGTACAGATTCGTATAATATTTTTTTTATCTCCATGGAGTTATCATCGTTGTGTGGGAAGAGTTAGAAATTATTTCGTCCTCTATACTCATAAATTAGTTTTTTAATATTAATGTAAAGCATTTCTTGTATTTTATTTTTATACTTTTTTTTTTTTTTTTTAATAAATAATCTTAAATAATGTTTATTCCTTGTCTAAAAAAAAATAGTCCAATTTAGTTTTAACAGTTTTCCATTTAAAACTTAAAATAAAAATAAAGTATTACTATTACTATTAAAATTATTTCATTAGGGATAAATAAATGTACAACTATGATAATTAAAATCTCTTAACTTTGTTCAATCTCACTCTTCTAAATATACTAATTTCTCTCTTTTTTTTTTTTTTTTTTTTTATTTTTTTTTTTTTAGATGAGGTATAAATAGTTCTTTAGAGATATTATAAATAGTGGTATTGAAGGCCTTATTTTTAATCCTAAAATTCTAAAACAACCTCGATTAAAAGCAATTTGAGTACAGCTTGCCGAAATACATAGTATTTTCGAGCTTTTTTATTTTTTTTATTTTTTAAATTTTTTATTTTTAATTTCAAATGTACTTTTCACCTACATGTATTTTTTAAAATAAAATTAATAAAGTTTTGGAAGTGCATTCTCTTCCCTGTCTAAAAAAAAAAGCAATTTAAGCTTTTTAAGTGTTCTTTATCTTTATATTTAATCCTAGTTAAAGTCTATAAACTTTCTCTTGATATTATATACATATAGTATATATCAAGAGAGGTAGTTATTCTATATCATGCAATATTTATCTTGAAATTCCATTTAGTAATAATTTATCATTTCAACTGGTTTTATAAAATGCTTGCAATCTAAAGTTAGGAAGTCTTTATTTTCATTCCATTTTCCTCATGAACAACAAAGTACTTTCAACTTTTAAAAAACGTATTTTATAAATTTATACTATCAGTAAAGTTTTCTATGACTATTTTCCAGGTTTTCCTCTCATGAGGAAAACCTGGAAAAAAAAAAAAAGAGTTTTTACTGAATATGGTAGTTAGGATTGCAGGTAAGTATGTCCCCCTTATATATATTATTATTTGAAAAGATACTGAACTAATTGAGAGTGTTACCTTTGTACTGTATATTTAAGAAGGAATTATTAACATTAGGATACATAATTTATTTGTTAATGTAGGTATATATTCTACTGAATTATTATCTTTCTGACATTTATGTATTTGCCAAAGGTTAGTATGAATCTTTATGGGATAGGTTATGATTGTCTCTCTTCAAAGGAAAGTTACGAAGTGGAGAAGCACTCGGAGAAGAAATGATATAATAATTCTCAGCAATAATATGCATGTCAGAGAGCTAATGTTAGACACTCAGTAAGGTCGTCCAGTAGGGACAATTTTGCCTTTACAGAAGTGTGTGACTACCTCAATATTCCCACTAGGCTCCTGAGGAAGGGACTGAAACCAAGGGCGGTACACACCGGAAATAAAAAAAAATTATTTAATTATTTATTTATCATTTATTATTTATTATTTATTATTTATTATTCATTATTTTTTATTATTTTATTGTTTAATTATTATTTATTTATTTATTATTTATTTATTTATTATTTAATTATTTATTATTTATTATTTATTATTTACTATTTATTATTTATTTATTTAATTATTTACTATTATTTGTTATTTATTATTATTATATATATTTATTATTATTATATATATTTATTATTATTATATATATATTATTTATATATTTATTTATTATCTAATTACATATATTTATTATAATATATTATTTATATTATTTATTATTATAATATTATATTATTTATTATGATTATACATATTGTTATAATATAAAATGTATTTTCAGTGTATTAATGTAAATAAAATGTATCTTTTTTAAAAAAGGTAAATAATAAAATACGTAAATTTAATATTAAATGTGTTATAATAATATATATATTTAAGTATAAAAACATACAAATTTATAATTTTAAAAAATTTTTCTTTATTTCATTTTTTTTTCTTCAATATTATAAATAAAAGTAAATTTAAAATTTCGAAATAATTTATTAATTAATAAATTAGTTATATATATTATTTTTTTATTAATTTATTAATTAAATTATAGAAATCTTTGATTAAAGAAAAAAAAATAAATAAATAAATAAAATCTGAATAGAATAAAAATGAGCATTTCAAATTCATTAAAAGAATTTACACTCTCTACTTTAAATACTTATTTAATTCCTTCATACTGGACAAAATTCAAAACTAATCCAGTTGGAAGAGCATTAAAAATTTCAGAATTTTACAATAAACATCAACCAGATATTATTATGTTACAAGAAGTTTGGGGTGTTGGAATTGTAATATTGTTACTATATATTCTTTTTTTTTTTTTTTTATTATTTAATTTATATTTAATTTATTTATATGTGTATAATAATTTGCCCTTCTGTTTAAATAAAAAAATCTAAATATATATATATTGTATAATTTGTTTATATATTACATTAAATATGAAAAATATTTCAATAATAAATTCCATAAAAATTTTATTGTATAATTATAATATAAAAATATAACAAATACCGCTATTTATTAAATATATATATTATATTATAATATATTATATTATATTTCAATTACAAAAGCCTGAAATTAATTCTAAATTAAAAGAAAATTATTCAACAATTTTTGATAACCGTAAAGATTTAAAGAAGCCATTATTAAATACTGCTTTCAATACGGTTTTAAATTTTGTTACCCAAACTGGTGGTTTATACTATGCACAAAAACCAGATATTAAATTACTATGGACTGATAGGGAAACTTATAATATTTCTGCAACTCATTCTCAAAAAGGTATTAGAAGTCACCTATATTCTATGGATGAATTTTTCCGTAATAGCACAAAAATTATCGATGAAACGCCAAATGCAAATGAATCATCAGAAGAAGATATTTCTTCTAAATATTTATTAGTATTTAATACCCATTTAGATGCTTTTGATAATAAAAATAAAATTATTCAACTTCAACAAGCTCGTAAATATATTGAAAAAACATTATATCAAACTGTACCTGATATATTAAAACTTCAAATTGAAGCTTCTCAAAAAAATAGTAAGCATATGTCTTTTGGATCAAAAAAAAAATTATTAGAATACAGATTTATTAATAAATAAATCATGGAATTTTTTAGCATTATATTTATATAACATTTCTTAATCATTTCTTTTACATATATAAATTTTATTTTTATTTATTTATTTTTTATCATAAATATATAAATACATATATATATAAATTTTTTTAACATTTTATATTTACATATATATATTTATTTTATATCTATTATTGAAATAAAAAAAAATTCTTTAAAAAAAAAAAAAAAAAAAGGCAAACCTGAACTTGGTGTAATTTTAGTTGGTGATTGGAATATTCCAGCTCATCATCAACTTTATAAATCACATTTATTAAAATTATTAGGAGAAGATACTGAACCAATGGTAGATTTTTATACTCATCATTATGATATGGAAGATGATAAGGATCATACCTATGATGTTAAAAATTCTTTAGTTACAGTTAAATGGGCAAAAGGTAGAATTGATTATATCTTTGGCTTAAATTCACTAAACAAAAAACTTGTAGAACAATCTGAAGAAGACAATAACAGAGAATTCAATTATAAGTTAGTACCATTAAAATGTCTTAAGTATGATATTATCCGTCAAGAGAGGGGTGAAGAAATGACTGATCACTGGCCAATCATAGCAAAATTTAGTTTTTAAATCTATCATAATAATATAAGGAATTAAATACATTTTAATAATAAAATCTTACTTTGACAATAATTAAATTTACAAAAATATTAACAAGAATAATAATAAGAAGAAGAAAAAGAAGAAAAATATATTTTCAATTTCTATTGTTAAAATATGTTGAAAGTTAATAAAGAAACAGAAGTGAAGCATATAGATTCTATAAATCAATTATAGAAGAGTTATTTAAAAAAAAAAAAAAAAAAAAAAAAAAAAAAAAAAAAAAATAGAAAATAGAAAATAGAAAATATATTAATTAAATCTAATTGATTATTTAATTTTAATATTAAATTTTTACAATTATAACCTATTCCTTGAAAAAATAAATTATAATATGAAATAATAAAACAAAAATGAATTTCTTTTTATTATAATTAATAAAGTATTACAATATTTATTATATGAATAATATAATAAATTTTTTTTTTTTTTTTAAAAAAAAAATATATATATATATATATCAAATAATAAAATGAAATAAAAAAAAAATAAATAGAATAAAAAACAATAAAATAAAATAAAATAATTTTAAAGATTTAAAAATAATAAAATTAAATTAAAAATCATAAAAAAAATGATGATAATCCATAAATTGTGTATGGGTAAATAATTAATATGAAATAAAGATAAATTAATAATATAAAAAATTAAAATTAATATAAACATACATACCATACATATTTATTTTATTAAAGTATTAATTATTAATTATTATATTTGTTAATTAAAATTAAAATTTATAAATTTGTAACAAAGAAAAAAAAACTTTAATTCTTCTTAAAAAATAAGTTATAAAATTATTATAAAGGTAATAATTAGTGTTAATAATAACTTTTTTTTTTTTTTTTAAATAAAAATATATCATTTTTCTATTGTTTTTGAGGTTTTAATTTGAGTCGTGAATAATTAATATATATTTTCAGAAATAAAAACGATAAAAAAAAAATAGTAATAATAAATTAAAAACTAAAATAAATAAAAGAGAATAAAAGTTATTGAATTAAAAAGATATTTTAATTCTTTAAATATATTTAATATAGTAAATGGTTGAATGATTACTTCAATATATAAATATTATTAGAATATTAAAAGAGCAGATCAATTCAATAATAATTCTATAAATATTTTATTTGAAATCAAGGCAAATAAAATTATTTAAAATTAAATAAAGCATTTCAAATTTTATCCCAATGAAAAAAGTTTTCTTCTCTATTTCAATTTTACTTTCTTTCTATATTAAAGTGATAATTTTATTTATATATTTATTTTTTATTATAAATCAAAAAATTATTTCAAATTCATTCTCTATTTTTATATAATTTTTTTTTATCCATTTTTAAATAATTTTAAAAATAAATATGTATTAATTTCTTTTATAATTTAAATAAGTAATAACAATATAAATATATAGATGTAACATAAATTTATTATAATTCAAATAATAATAATAATAATAATAATAATATAATAATAATAATAATAATAATATAATATTAATAATAATAATAATATATTAAATTCAAGAGCAAATTCTAAATTTTTGAATTAATTTCCTGAAGTACAAAAAAAAAAAAAATATTAAAACTTTAA
This sequence comes from Neocallimastix lanati (nom. inval.), assembly GCA_016946835.1. Classification (NCBI taxonomy): domain Eukaryota; kingdom Fungi; phylum Neocallimastigomycota; class Neocallimastigomycetes; order Neocallimastigales; family Neocallimastigaceae; genus Neocallimastix; species Neocallimastix lanati (nom. inval.). Next base: position 207,153 of record JACVTC010000145.1, read on the forward strand.
AAAAAAAAAATATATATATATATATATATATTCATTATTAAATACAACTAATTTTTTATAATTAAAAATAATTACCTTCCTATATTATTTAAAATTCTAATAATCTCTTTTATTTTTATATAATATATAATAAATTACGTTCAGTTAGTTAAAATGGTTTCCACAATAGCAAATCCAACAGTGCCAGCCCAACTTAATTGGACTTATACTGCAGAAGATCTTAAAAAACTTACTGAAAAAATTATTGAAGATGGTAAGAAAATCAGTAAACAGATTGAAGAAATACCAGATGACGAATGTTCATTTGAATCTGTTATTGTTCCAATTGGTCGTAAAATGGAAAATGAAGTTGATGCAATTGAAAGTAACATTGATTTCTTCCAACATATATCACCAAATAAGGATATTAGAGATGCTTCTGCTGAGTGTTCTTTAAAATTACAAGAATTTGGAATTGAACTTTCCATGAACAAGAAAGTCTATCAAAAGGTTGCTAAAGTTATTGAAAACATAAAAAATGGAAAATTTAAGGCTCCAGAAAATCCAGAAGATAAAAGACTTTTAGAAAAAATTGATCTTGATTATCGTAGAGATGGTTTAGCTCTTCCAGATAATAAATTAGATGAATTAAAAGAACTTAAGAAGAAGTTAACAAACTTAAGTATTGAATTTTCTCGTTGTATTGGAGAAGGTGAACTATTATTGTATTATTATATATCATAATATAAAAGAAAAAAAAATTTTTTTTTATAATTATTTTTAAATAAATTATTTTAAGATATAAATAAATTAGAAGAATAAAGTAACTAATTGATATATATATATTTATATTTATTTATGTAAAAAATATAAAAAAGACAAAACAACTTATGTCTTCACCAAAAAAGAATTAGATGGTCTTTCTGAAGATTTCTTTGAAAATTTAGAAAAAACTACAAAAGATGGCGAAGAAGCTTATATTGTGGACATGAAATATCCATCTTATTTCCCAATCCTTAAATTAGCTAAAAATGAAAACACTAGAAAAACAATGATGAGAACCTACGGTCAACGTTGTAAACCAAATGTTGATCGTTTAAAAGAAGCACTCGCACTAAGGTAAAATAATCATGATAATATAAAATATATAGTAATATAAATATTAATTAATTAAGTATATAATATTATAATATTTAACCAAATATTTATTCAAATGTAATTATTTTTTTTTTTTTTTTTTAACATTTATAAATACTTTAAAATATATATATATATATATAGATTAAAGATTGCTAATATGTTAGGTTATCCATCTCATAGTCATTTTAAGCTTGAAACTAAAATGGCTAAGAATCCAAAGAATGTTTTGGAATTCTTACAAAACTTAAAAGAAAAACTTCAACCATTAGCTAAAGAAGAAATCAAAAAATTATTAGAATTAAAAAAAGCTGAAAAAGATGAATTACATGAACCATTTGATAATGAACTTCATGATTGGGATTTCCACTACTATAACAGGTAATATTTTTATTCTATTTTATTTTATATTCATTTATATATTTATTTATTTATTTATATATTTATATATTTATATATTTATATATTTATATATTTATATATTTATATATTTATATATTTATGTATTTATATATTTATATATTTAAATATTTATCTATTTATTTAATTTTTATATAAATGCTATTATTAATATAAATTAAAATTACTAAATACTAAAAATAAAAGAATGTTAATTGAAAAGGAATATGCAGTTAAGGATGATGAAATTAAGCAATATCTTCCAATTAAAGAAGTTACTGAAGAAATGCTCGGTATTTATGAAAAAATTTTCTCAATAAAATGTGTTGAAATTGAAAACCCAGCAGTCTGGCATCCAGATGTTCGTCAATTTGAAATTTACGATAAAAAATCCAATGATTATATGGGAACTGTAAATATTAATAAAATATTTATCAATATAATAATAATAAATATATAGTAATAAATAATAATAATACTAGTAACAACAACAACAACAACAACAACAATAATAATAATAATAATAATAATAATAATAAATAATAAATAATAAATAATAAATAATAAATAATAATAAAATAATAATAATAGTAATAAATAATGATAATAATTCAATTACATATAAAAATAAGTATTAATATTTTACTTTTGTTATTATTATTAGGTTTATCTTGATTTATATCCACGTGAAGGAAAATACGTATGTATTATTTATATAAGGAATATTTTATTAATTTATCAAGTATTAATATATTTTAATTTCATATTAAACAATTATTAAAGACACATGCTGCTTGTTTCGGTTTAATTTCTGGTTATGATAAAGAAGATGGTAAACATGTTTACCCAGTTGTTGCTATGGTATTATTAAAATTTACATTAATTGAATGTTATATGAAAATTTAAATTTATAAAGTTTCTAATTCAAAAATATATATAAATAGGTTGCTAACTTCTCTAAGCCAACAGCCACAAAACCATCTTTATTAAAGCATAATGAAGTAACTACTTACTATCATGAATTAGGTCATGTATTCCATCAAATTTGTTCCAATACTAAATGGAGTAGATTCCATGGAACTCATGTTGAGCGTGATTTTGTTGAAGCTCCATCTCAAATGGTAAACAATCACCCCTAATAATATAATGATTTATTTAATAATTTTTATTTTAACAATAAAAATATGCAAAAAAAAAAAAAAAAAAAAAAAAAAAAAAAAAAAAAAAAAAAAAAAAAAATAGCATATAAATTATTTATTATTTAACTTTATTTCATAACAATTGTTTATTATTATATATATATGTATTTATGTATATATGTATATATGAATGT
>JACVTC010000145.1:215000-235000 GCA_016946835.1 Neocallimastix lanati (nom. inval.)
TTAATATTAATTAATTAGTTAATATTAATTTTAAATATTGAGTTTATTTTAAATTTATTTATTCATTTATTCATTAATAAAACTTACTGAAACATTCTGTCATCCAATTTTCTTCTTCACTTTTTTGATAACCGTCTTCCGTCCCTGTTTCAATAATACTTATAACAGTTTCTTCTTCTTCTGGTTTTTCTGATTCATATTCATTTTCATTATCATTAAATACATCTGTATCATTTGCTTTATATTCTTTTTTATCTTCAATATTTTGTTCTTCTTTATCATCATCAACAGTAGGTTTTTCTTCATTATCTAAATTTTTACTTTTTCCATTCCTTCTTTTTTTAATATTGATACTACGATCTTCTTCATCATTATTTATCATATAATCTCTTTTAACTCTTCCTAATAACAATGCATATAAATATTCTGGATAAGATACAAATGATGATTCAATATTACTTTTTTCTTCCATAATTGTTTGTTTTGGATCTTCAAAACTTCTTGGTCTTTGTGATGAAGTTGAGGTTGCTACAGTATTATTTTGAAACACACATAATTTTTGTTCAATACATAAATTTTTATTACAAACCGAACAATCTTTTACTTTAACAATTGTGCTATTCGGTGGACAATAACATTTACAATAAAAAGCAAAATCAACTCCATATCCAGTTTTAACAAAAATTGCCAATAATGTAATAAATAACAAAATTCCGTATTTCATTTTTAATATTATATTTTATGATTATGTACTATTTTTATTTGATTTATTTAATTTATTTATATTATGCTTTTAATTTATTTTACAATAAAAAAGTTAATTTAAACTTAAATTTTTATTATTAGAAAAACTAATATAATTTAAATAATATAACAAATATATAATAAAAAAAATATCTATATTATATTTTATATTTATATTAATATAAAAGAAAAAAAATAATTAGCTTTTATTATTATTTGATAAATAAAATTAATGCTTTTATTTTAATTTAAATGAAATTTAAATAAACGGATAAAAATAAAAATAAATTTATTTAAAATTATTATAAAATAATAACAATAATAATAATAATAAATATTAAAACAATAATAAGTAATTATACTAATTAGAATATTAATATTAGAATAATAATAATAATAGCTATATTATTATTAAAAAAGCAAAGCAATTATATTTTTACAATCATAAAGAATAATAATAGAAATAAATAATTAAATAACAATAGGAATATTGCCATACCTTTATATATTATTTCTTCGATAGTTTAATAATTAAAGATTCGATAAATTATATTTTTAATTTTTCAACATTTAAAAAAGTACTTATTTAAAGTATTAGTTTTTCAATTTGTTTAAAATTAACTTTAGTATACGATAATAAATATAAAATTAAGTTCTAAATGTCTTTTGAATAGAAATTTATTATTTTCTATAAGATTTGTGGGTATAATTTATTGAGATTTTCTTGTAACTTATTTACTTATTTATAATAATTGATATTTTTTATAATATTTTATCATTTAACAGAATTTTTTTATTTTTTATTCTTCATTAAAAAGTTTTATTATTCTATTTATCAAATGTAGATTTATTAATATTTGATATGTTAACATTGATATTAGAGTTTTAGAGAGAGATATTTTAAATATGGGATAAAAAAAAAATATGTATCTATTATTTATTTATTAATAAAAAAAAAATTATTGGTATCAATTTATTTTAATATATACAATTACTATTTTTTAATATAAAGGTATATATAAATATATATATTTAAATTAATAAAAAAAAAAGTTTAAAACAAATAAAATATATATATAAAAAAAAAAGTATATTTAATATTTAATATTCAATATTTAATATATGCAATTACTCATACTTGAATATATAAAAATTGATATTATTTAATTACAATTACAAATACGTAATCTCAAATTAAATTATATATTTAATTTATGGTCATACGTAAATTAATTAAATATTGGAAATACGGGAAAATATGTATTTTTTGTAATTTATTATTTGTAATTTTATTATTAAAAAGGATTTGTTACGTATAAATTTATTTGGAAATTATTTAATTTATTTAATTCATTTACTTATTTATCTATTCATTTATTTGTCCATTTTTATTATTGGATTAATTTAATATTTAAAAATAAAAAGTAAAAAATAAAAATATTATTTTATTATTTTAAAAAATAAATAATTATATTTAATAAAAATTTTATATAATTAAATTAAAAAATTTTAATTAGAAATTTATTAAATATATATATATATATATATATTTTTTTTTAATAAATATTTATATTTTTTTCCTTTTTTTTTTTTTTTTTTTTTTTTATTATTTCAAATAAAAAATAGAAGGGATAACTATAAATTAATTATTAATTATTTACATTTTGATTATTAGATTCACAATATTTAATAAGATATAATTTTAAATATATTTTTTACTGTTAAATAAATGTTTAATTATATTTTTTACTGTTAAATAAATGTTTAATTATATTTTTTACTGTTAAATAAATGTTTAATTAAGTTATTGTTTTTTCTTTTTTTATTAGTCTTATTTTTTTTATGATGCTAGTACATATATCCACATACATATATATGTTATATACTTATATAATACCTATGATAATATATATATGAAAAAAATTTCTTCTCCATATACCATAATATAAATTTCTATATTATATATATGAAAAAAATTTCTTCTATATATACCATAATATAAATTTCTATATTTTTTTTATGGAATGATAAAGTAAATACTTTATTAGTTGAATAAAATTCTTCCTCTAAAGTAATATTTAATATTAAGAAAATTTATATTGTATAAAATATATAATTTTTTTTTCTTTAAATCTCATTTTATTGTTTCAATGCAGATTTAATGATGTATGTCCTTATTCATATAAAATATTCTTTTATAAATTCTAAATATACAATAAAAAGTGAATTTAATTAATAATTCTACTCATTATATAATTAAATATAAATTGCTATTAGCTCTTTTCATAAAAATACCATAATAATCCAGTAATAAACGATATTATATATATAATAATATCCATTTGCTTCATTTTTTCTTTTCGTAATCTTGACCATCAGCCCCGTTAATAGAAATGTTTTCCTTTTTTTAATTTAATTTTTCTTTCACATTTATTTATTTTTTATTTATTTAATTTTTTTTTTTTTTCAAATTAAATTTTAACTTAATTCTATTATTTAATATAATTTTTATAGCTTTATTTAATAAAATAAAATAAAATAAAATAAAAAAATATATATATAATAAATATATTTATATATATTATATATTTTTTCCCAATTTTTATCAATAGAAGTACTATCAATTACATAATTTTTTTATAAACACCATCAAATACGGGATTTTTAATTCCTAAATTGTGTTTTGAAATATTTCCATTATTATTAACACATTTTTTTTTTATTATAATTTTTAAATTATAAATAAATATATATACATTTAATTAAATAATTTGTGTTTTATTACTAAAATTTATTAGGATATTTATATATTCGTCAATATGAAATTGAGTTAATTCGAAATTTGTTGATAATTTGCTTTCTATTTTATTATTTTATTATTATATAAGTATATATTAAATATATATTAACTCTATTTTATAAAGTTTTATAACAATTACTAATTCACTTTTAAAAATTTCAAGGAACAAAAAAATTATCAGTATGTCCATACAATAATCTAGTTCAAGTTCTATATTAATTATATATGTCATACGCAATATATAAGGATATTAAGGTTATAAAGGATGATTTAATCCTAAGTCAAATAAACTAATAACAGCTAATTTACTTAATTATAATTTTTATGTTTATGTAATGAAAAAATAATCTATGAAATAATAACGATAATAAAAAAATATTAAATTATGCAATGTTATAGAAAAATAAATATTAACAGACAATGAAATTTACAATTGAAAAAATAAACAACTTCTTTTTTTTTTTTTTTTTTTTTTTGATTTAGTCTCTATTTTTGACTCTGATGCTTCCTTATCATTGTTTTTATTTATAATATTTAATGTTCTTTTTTTTTCATTATTTTGGTTTTTTTGGCTATCAGTCATATCTCACTTTAAATAACCTTTCTGTATATGTATATTTAAATCAAAACAAATAAATTAAATAATAAATTAAATAATAAATAAAATAATAAATTTAAATAATAAATTAAATAAATTACTGAAATTTGAATTTTTAAATGTATTTTAATATAACATTTTCTCCATTTTTATTTAAAAATTAAAAATTATATAAAAATAAATATAAAATAAATATATTATGAAGTAATAATATATATATATTATTAAATTAAAATAACAATAAATAAATATTAAAATAAAAAGGTAAATTGATAGAATTAAATGAATGTTCTACCTTCTCAAGATGAAGTAAACATTTACTGAGTACTGGAAATTCAAATGCCATTACCCTAACAAATTATAGTTAATTTCTAAAGAACTTATAATTTAAATATTCAAATAATTTAAATTCTATTATTAATATTTAAAAAGCATATTATTTTATTTTATTATTGTTTGTATCGTATTTTTTGTTTTATATTTTTCTTTTTAAATATATATATATATTTATATCATTTCCAAAATACTTTTAACATAAATTTAATAGTAATAATAACTTTAAAAGAATTTCTTTTTGCAATTCATTTAAAAATAAAATAATTATTAGAATTCAGTTAATTCTTTTTTTTTTTTTTTTTTCATAATGAAAAAAACAAATTTTCAATTTTCAAAAAAATAAAATGTTTTTATTATTTTTCTTAAAATTCTATATATCAATGAATGGTAGATAATACAAGACATAATAGACATAATAAATAATGAGTATTGAAATACTTCTGAAAAAAATTTTAAAAAAAATAGGGAATTTTAATGTTATTATACCAAACAATAATTAATATCTATAAATAAGTAAGAAAATAAATTTTTTTAAATTTCTTAAAAAAAAAATCTTAATGATAATTAAAAAGATTTACAAAATATTAGGCTAAAAAATCAAAAACTTTTTGATATAATATAGTAAAATATGATGATTTTCATTGATATATTTATTTATTTATTAATAAATTGAATCATACCACTAAAATTGTAAATATTTATTATATCTTTATAATTATTTTTTAAAAGATAAATATAAATATGATATAAAAGTAATTTATCATTATTTAATATATAATGATAATAATATGAATATAAATATAAATTATCAAATATCTTTATTTAGTAATAATAATAATGATATTTTTAATTATTCAATATTAAAACAATAAATGTAAACCATATTCTTCAATAATAACTATAACAATATATTTTTAATAATATTAATAATAATATAGCCAATACAACACTGGCTATAATGTAGCTTCTTTGGAAGACTATTCAAACTTAATAGGATACATTGAGAGGAATTAAGAAAATTTAAAATTTAATCTCTCCAAAATTAAAGTTGGTATTGATAATCTCAATAAAAATAAATAAAACGACCAAACAAGATATTCAGAATTAGAATTAGAAGATTAAATTCAAGATATAGATATATAAACACAAGGAATTATTAAAAATTCAATTATTCTTTTTAAAGATCATTCAAATTCATCTATAATACAATATAATAATAATAATAATAGAAAGAATAATTCTTACTTTCTTTTTTTTTTTTTTTTTTTTTTTCTCTTTTTCATTAATACTTATCAATTTTAATGTTATGTTATTATTAGATGTAATATTGATTTTAAAATAAAGAAAAGCAATAATACAAAGATTGCTCTTTTTATAATATTTAAAAAAATAAAACAATAATAATAATTATAAAAAAGAATATCTATGAAACTTCATAATAAAAAAAATTGTAAAAAGAATAAATACAATATTTATTTTTAATTATATTTATTTAATATTTCATATTTAATATTTTTTATTTGTATGGAAAAAAAAAAAAAAAAAAGGAAAAGAATAGATAAGAAAAAACAAAAAAGAAATAACATTGTTATAAAATATAAAATTTAAAAGGAAAAAATATAATATATAAATTAATAATAAATATGGTTAAATAAATGTAAATAAATGTATATAATAAATTATTAAAAATATATAATAAATAATAAAATAAATTAATAGTTCATGATAATATTAAAAATTTAATATTAATGATATTAATATTTTTTTATTTTTATAATTATTTCTATTATAATTATTTTTCATACTATATATTATATAATTTAATTATATAAAAATTTATACTTTAAGAATTAAACTTTTTTAAATAAAATATATTATATTTAATATAATTTTATTGTTAAAAAAAATGTTAAAAAAAATATATCTTTTTTTTTTTTTTTTTTTTTTTTTTTTTATTTTTTTTATTTTATTTTATATAATATTATTTTCAATAAAATTTATATTTTGATTGTTATTTTCTTTTTTTAAAAAAATTAGAAAAAGTATCATTAAAAAATTTATTACTTTTATATCTATACGTATATTTATTATATTACTTATTTTACGTATTTAATTAAACATTCAAATGTTCGATATACCATTTATAAATAAATTTATTTAATTAATCAATAATTTATTTAATCATGTTTATTATTAAAATTACAAATATATTGAAAAATTTATAATACATTTTTTTAATATTTGATAATTAATAATTGATAATAATAAAATTAAAATATTTAAAATTCATTCTTTAAAAAATAATTGTAAAATAAAATAATAATAAATGAAGTAAATGAACATAAAAGCAAAATATAATAAATTGTTTAATAATAACTATAATAAAAATTATAAAAACAAATTTTTTTAAAGTAATAAATTTCAAAATTATTATTGAGCAAAATATATATATATATATAAATTAATAAATCAAACATAATAAATATATATAATTAAAGTGAAAAAAAAAAAAAGAAATATAAAATATTATATAAATAATTTCTAATGGCACCTTTAATTCTCATCCCGAAAGGTATTTGATGATATTATTAATAATATAACTACAATAATAATAATATTAATTTATTATTCATATGAAATAATTTGAATATTTAAAGATGTTTATACGTCATTAAATGAAAGCATCAATGATAAATATAATCAAGCAATATTATATGGATTACGAGAAGATTGTGATAATAAGAATACAACAATACATATAAAAGTAACTTCATATAATGGATTTATAATGAATATTATATAATGACTTATTTATTAAAATTTGATATTATTATATATTTATTCCAATACAAATAGGGATTTATCCCATGTACTTTAAAAGATTCTAATTTAACGACAGTTATATCAACATTCTTAAATAACAATGGACAAACAATTATTGGCTGGTTTTCAGTAATTAAAAAATATAATACTTAATTTATTAGTATTATTTTTATTTTGTTGTATATAATAATTATTATTTTTTTTAACAATTATTATAGAATATCTCTTATAAATATATTATTTCTAAAAAAAAAGAAAATAATACATTGGAAAATATATTGCAAAAATTTTCTTCAAAAAATTTTGAAACATTTTATACTGTTCTTCTAAATGCTATATTTATTAAATCTGCAAAAATAAAGAAATGTAAATATAAACAATCTATGTATAATATATATATTTAAATTTAAATTATTTTTACCAATTTACTAATATATATTATAAATCGATCGATTATTATAATTATATTAATTTTAATAAAGTGGCGTATAATCAAGAAAATCTTAATCAAATGGCAAAAAGTATATATCCTATTTTACCAAATATTATTGGACTTTGTATGATTTCAGGTAAATAAAAATGAGAATTACCAAATCTTTTTTATTGGTTATATTATAGTAGGAAAACTTATTTTTTAATTTATTTATTTATTTATTTATTTATTTATTATTATTATTATTATTATTATTATTATTATTATTATTATTATTATTATTATTATTATTATTATTATTATTTTAATTTTTGATACTAATTTATATTTTTTTTTTTTTTTAGATAATATATTTGCATATCATACACCAAACATAAATATAAAAAATATAATCAATAATATTATAGAAAATGTATTTATTGAAAATTCTGGACAAATGCAAAATAACGAAGAATTTAATTTTAAAAGAAAATTTCCATTAAAAAATGAAATGAATTTTTCAAAAGACAGTCCTCTATCAATAATAAGTCAAAATTTAAAAAAACGAAAAAATGAAATGGATAATAGTAACTCAAGTAAAAAGGTATTCACTAACATTAAAATTATAATTTATATATCATGTAAATAATTATTAAAATTTTTTATAAATTTTATAATATCTATTATAATATCTATTATTTATATGAATATTTTTTTTAAAAAAAAATTTTTTTAATACATTCAAAATAATCGCATATGAAGAAAAAAATTTTTAATTCAATAAATGATGTTCAATATATTCCAAAAACATATATTAAAATATTGTATGGGCAATCATCAGAATATTTAAATTCTTGTATTAACAAATCTAGGTAAAGTTTTTTATAATTAAATAATTAATTATAATAATTGGTAGTTTTGTTAATTACATATTTATTTATAATATTAATGTATTTTAAATAGTCTGCAATATTCAACAGATTATGATGAAATTTCATTTATGGGTCTTTTAAATAATTTTGAGACAGATGATTATAATTTGAAAAGAATTATTGAAAAAAACCAAAGTGCTTGTCCACCTGAATCAATAATTAAAAAAGAAAAAATGATATCAGATTATATTACAAAAGTAATAGGAAAAAAATTAGATTCGTATAGGGAAGCTTGTGAAGAATACGAAAATATGGTACACTATTTACTTGCAATAGAATACGCCATAAAGAATTTTTCTGAGGAAGACACTTCTGAAAAATTATCTATAAGTTCAACAATAGCTAATACAAAAATTGGTTCATCACATTTAAACAAAAATGATAAATCTGTATTAAAGCTTAATAGAAATTTACAAGAAGAGATTAACAAGTTAAAAATTGAAGAAAGAAATTTATTAATTTATTCAAAACAAAATAGCAATGAACTTTCAAATAAAAATAATAGTGAAGTTTACAAAAAGAAAAGATTTAGATCAATATCTAATCCATTAAATCCTTCACACGAAGAATTAAAGTTAAACCCAAGTAATTAAATTTAAATAATATAATTTTTATTTGTAAATAAAATATCGCGTATTAACTATTTTTTTTTTTTTTTTTTTTTTTTCATTTCTTATATAAAAATTTTTACTCTTCTCTAATAGAAAAAATAAAAATTGAAATGGATAGAAATGAAATAATACCAAATACATCACCTTCTGAGAAAAATAAAGCAACCTTAAATTTGCCAATAAAAAAACCTCAAGAATCAAATATAAATAAAGATGATAATAATAATAATATGGAAAGTGAAGAAGAAATTAATGAAAACAATCAGTCGAGTTCTAACGAAGATGAAAATAATGATACATATGATGAAAATTCTGATCTTGAATTGTTTGACAGCTTAGTAAAAGAAATAGAAGGTGAAATAGAGAGTGAATCAAATAATATAATGAATAATGCAAATAAAAATAATATACAAAATGTTTCGAAGGTAGAAACACAAGAAAATAAAATTACCGAAGAAAAAAAGAGAGAAAACAATAAAACTGAACCTAACAAGTCAATTGAAATGGAAATTGAAATGGAAATAGAAAAAGAAAATATAAAAGAAGCGAAGGAAAAAATAAAAGATAAAGAAAATAATCAAGAAAAAGAAAAAGAAGAATCAAAAAAACAGGAAAAACAAGAAAAACAAGAAGAACATCAAGAAAATCAACAAGAAGTAAAAATAGATGATAACCAAAAATTAACAACAAATGAAAAAATTTCAGATAATAATAATAAAGATAATTTAGATGAGAATAATAAACCAATTGAAATGTTACCAACATATAAAAAATCTAAATCTAATGAAACATCTCAATCAAATGAAATAAAACATTTAGAAGATTTATCAATGAAAAAGACCGAAAATTCTAGTTCAATAGTAAAACCAGATAAAGAAAAATCAATTGATAATAATATTACTATTTCCACCAACAATAACACCATTGATACAAATAATATTAGTGAAATTAAAAACCAAGAAAAAGATAATCATAACAATGAAAATATTATTATTAAAAACAAAGAAGATAATAAAGATAGTAATATAGATACAAGTAAAAATAATGATAATAAAAAAGATAATGATATTATTAATAAAAGTATTAATGATAGTGAGAAAATATCATCTTCAAATATTGATAATAATTCTAAAAGTGCAAATATGATCAGTAATAATGATGTATCTAAAGAAGGAAATGAACCAATTGTAGACCAAAAAACTGAAGAAAAAATTATAGAAAAAGAAAAAGAAAAAGCTATAGAAAAAGAAAATGAAAAAGTAAAAGCTATAGAAAAAGAAAATGAAAAAGTAAAAGCTACAGAAAAAGAAAATGAAAAAGTAAAAGCTTTAGAAAAAGAAAATGAAAAAGAAAATGAAGATTCAATTAATATTCAAGAAAATTCGGAAAATTCACTACAAGAAAAAGCATTTAGCGAAAATTCACTAACTTCTGATCATATTAAAGATTCAACGGATATATCAATGGATAGTGCCGATAAAACTGATAATAATGAAAAGTCAAGTTCAGTTAGTGATTCAAAGAGCTTAATTAGTAATAAATCTTTGAATAAATCATTTACTAAAAAGAGAATAGGTCTACGTGAGTACGGAATGAGAATGGCTCAAAAGAAAACAAATGATGACAAAGATAATATTCTAAAATCGCCAATATCTATGGCCCATAATAGCATGCAATCTTCAAATAAGCAAGATATTTTACAGCAAAACAAATTGTTATTCCTTGAACCTGAAAATATGTTGGATGACAAATCCAATAGCAATTCAATGTCTTCTACTACTTCACCAATTACAAAAAGTAATTTATCTTTAAGTTTATCTGGTTCAAAAATGGACATTGATAGCAATAGTTTAAGTAAGAGTAATAGTCGTACAACTTTTCCTACCTTACTTGGAAATAATAAAATGTTTTATGATAATTTAGACCAAAAAATGGAAGATATAAAAACCTCTGAAAATAATTTAACAGATCTATCAAAGAAAGGTAATAAAAATGATACTGTTGGAATAAATGAAGAGGAAGAAGGTGAAATAAGAAGTGACGACGAGGAAAATTCGACAAATAAAAACTCATTAATTAATTCCTATGAGACAGGGTCAAAACATAAACTTTATAATTATCCAAATTATTCATCTGAACGATCCTACTTTCCAGTTGATTTTGGAACAAAAGAAATTTATGGAATAACAATAAATAAACCCGTAAGACAAGATGTAGATATAGAACTAGAAAAGGAAATAAAAAATGAAAAGGAAAAAGATAGAGAACGTTTTGAACGTTATAAAGAAAATGAATCATCTAGTAATAAAGGTAATTTATTTTAAAATAATAAAAATTATTAGTTTCTTAATTATTTTATAAATTTAAATTTTTTAAAAATTATTTTTAATAAATTATGTTTAATTATATTTAATTATGTTTAATTTATTTAATTTTTTTTTTTTTTTTATTTATTTATTTATTATTTATAATTTATGATATTATAATTAAAGGTTTATTTAAGGATACTTCAAATATATCATTTAGTATAATAAATCCTTCTTCATCAAATAGTTTATCAGGTTCTAAAATTGATAATAAAATATTAAATAAGTCAAAGAATATTACATCTGAAGGAGCTAGTTCGCCTTTAACTTCACCAAAAATACAAAATAAATCATCTTTATCATTATCACAAAAATATCAAGAAATGAAAGCTAAAAGTGCCCTTCATTCAGCAAAAAGTCAAAATGATACAAATAATGAAAAATCATCAGTGACTCATTCATTAGAAAGTGTTAATGGTTCACTTAATGGCAATGATATGAATGATACTAATGGAATGAATGAAAATATAATAACATCTACTACAGTTCTTAAAACAGGTATTAGTATAAATAGTAGTAAAAATGAAAAAAGAAGTAGCGAAATTTCATCTACTAATAAAACAGACGAAAATATTGAAAATAAATTGGAAAATAATAACTCATTGAAGACCCAAGGTATAATAAGTAGTAATGATCATAATGATGAAAAGAAGTATAATATTGATCATAATAAAGAAAAGACCAACAAGGAATTAGAAAATAAAAACATGGATTCAAAATCTTTAGATACTAATAATGAAAAATTAAAAGAAGATATGAGTAAAAATATTGATAATGATAGTAAAGTTAGTAATAGTTATAATAATAGTAATTTAGCTAATTCAAATGAATTTTCTTCCAACTATACAAAAACTTCACACAATCGTGACTATCGAGATCCAAATAATTATAGATTGGGAAGAAATATAAGAAATAGTAAAGATCCTAGAGAATTCAGAGATACTAGAGGTTCTTGGGACAATAGAGATAGAGATTTACACCGTAATGATTATTATGACTATGATTATGATTATGATTATAGACCCTCTGAACGAGATAGAGATAGAGACCTTTCAGATATAAGAGACAAAAGAGATTACCGAGATTATAGAATTCAAAGAGATTATCGTGATCGTAATTACCGTGATGCTCGTGATATGAGAGATAGTAGAAGTTTTTATCATTATAATTCAAGAGATCCAAGAAATAATAGAGATCCTAGAGACTCAAGGGATCCAAGAGATATGCGTTTAGAACATCGTTCATCAATATCGGATGGAAGAGAACCAAGAAGTTATTTAAATGATATGTATAATACTTCAGTAAAAGTGAATAAAGATTTAACAAAAGAACCTGAAAATATATATAGTAATAATAGCAATAATAACAATAGTAATAGTAATAGTAATAGTAATAGTAATAGTAATAAAACTAAATTATTACCATCAAGTAATCAAAATATTATTACTAGTAATAAATATACATCTCAATCTCATACTTCCACAATACTTTCAACAACAACTTCTAATAATAATGATGCTTCTGGCACAAAAGAAGGTGATTATAGTACTAAAAATGAAATAGAAGGAAATAATAAACGTCAAGAAAATGTTGAATCTTCAGTAAAATCAAAATCTAATAGTTATGAAATTAACTCATCCGAATTAGAAAAATCACATCAATCTAATAATTTTATTGATAATAATAAAACTAATATAAATTCACATCCAAATACTAGTAATAATAGCAATACTAACAATAATAATAATAATAATAATAATAGTAATAGTAATAGTAATAGTAATAATATCTTAAATACAACTATTGCTACTTCGTCACATACTATTACAACTACTAATATTTCATCTGGAAGTATAAACATCGGTATACCCCATTCATCATCAAATAATACTAATAATAATAATAATAGTAGTAATAATAATAATAATAATAATAGCAATAGTAATAGTAATAATAATAATATTAAAAATATAAGTATTGCTAATATTTCAAAATCTTCAACAACCGGTAATATGAATGTTAATATAGGAAATAAAAAACCAAAATTTGAAGATCATAATGAAAAATTTGATGAAAAAAGTAAAGATTCAAAAGAAATAAAGATCAGTAGTTTTGCCTCACCAGTAAATGAAAACGTTCATAATATTTTATCTTCTTCAATTGAATCTACTTCAAAGTCATATAATAAATCCAAAAGTACAATTGAAACATCTATCATTAATCATGGTTCTACAAAGACAACAACTCCAACTTCTACACAAAATTTACATGATAAAGAATCTGAATCTAGTTTTAATAATAACAAAGATCGTACTTCATCTACTAGTAGTAGTATTAAATTACATGATCAAAAAATGGATAATGATATAAATACTAGTAATAATAATAATAATAATATGACAATGAATAAAAAATATGTAGCAAGAAGATATAATAGTATGCATGATCGAGACTATTGGGATAATGATAGTCGAATGGATTTACCTTATAATAGATATTATAAAAATAAAAATAGTTCACTGAAAAATGATGATATGGATATTGATAGTGATAATATAAATGATCCAGATATTCCTTCAGAATCTTCTAGAAATGATAGAGATAATTATCGTTATCGTGATAAAGATGACTATAATAGTAATAAATCAATGATGATGAATAATCGTTGGAGAAGGAGTTATAATCAACCAAGAGATATGCGTAATAATATAAATATGAGAGATAGACGTAGAGATATACGTTATTCTCGTCGGGACAGAGATTTCAAAAATAATCGAGAATATAGAAATCCACATTTAAATAATGGTGGAGGTCCAGGTGATGATAAATAAATATGAATATAAATAAATAAAATAATTTAAGTATTATTAATATTATCATATAAACAAAAAAAAAAAAAAAAAAGTAATCACCTTAATTATAAAAATTCATAAAAAACATAAATGTAATATTAATTATATTACTTTAGCCATAAAAAATTTCACAATAATAACTAAAGTAATTTAACTTTATTTAATTAATCTTATTCAATATTAGCAAATGATAATGTAAATCATTTTTATTAATTAAGAAAAAAATATAATATCTGTATTCTTATTATTAAAATTTATATATATATATATATATATATATTATTATTATAATTTTCATTTATTTATTTATTTACCAAACTATTTTAATTAAAAAATATATTTATGTTTTTTTTTTGTTTTTTTTGTTTTTTTTTATTATTATTATAATTTTTTTTTTTTTTTGTTTTTTTTTGTTTTTGTTTTTGTTTTTTTTTTATTCTATTTTATTTTATTTTATTTCTTTGTCTGTTTGTTAATTTGTTTATTTATACATAAAATAAAATAATAAGTTTTTTATATATATTTTTCTCTAATATTTTTACAATATATTTAATATAAATAATTTTTAATAAATAATTAGCAAAAAAATAATAATAATAATAATAATAATAATAATAAAAAAATAAAATATTATATAATAAAAGTGTTAATATTTTTTTTATATAATAAATATATTTTTTTCATATCTAATTTTAATTAGATAGATAAAAAAAAAAAAAAAAAAAAAAAAGAAAATGTACGTTTTATTTATTGTATATATGTTTTCTTAGTATAATCCAATCAAAATATATGAAAAGATATAAAGAATAATTAAAATAAATATATATTAAATATATTAAATATATATTAAATATTCGTTATAATAATTTTGATTTTTATTTCTTTTTTTTTAATTTAATTGATTATTTAATTTATGATTTTTTTTTTGGTATTAAAAAAAAAAATAAAATAAAAATTATATATGTATATATATATATGTTCATATATATATAAAGATACATAAAATAAAATAAAAAAAAAAAAAAAGTATAATAAAAATAGAATTTAATGGGATTAGAAATTTTAAAGTTAATGAATCAATAATTGGAAAAGTAAAAATTTTTTTTAAAGAATTAAATCTTTTCTTTTTTTTATTTTTCTATATGTATATTAATTATTTATTTTTAATAATATTATTTACTTTTTAATAATTATTTATTAGAAATATAATAGAAGGTAACATATTTAATTTATTAATTTTCGAAATAAGTTAAAGTAAATTCATTTAATTTAATATATAGAAGACAAAGCTAGTATTAATTATAAAATAAAAATTTAATAAATAATAATAATAATAATAATAAAAAGAAAAAAGTAACATAATTAATTGTATAATTTATTTTTTTATAAAATTATATTTATTTAATAAAAAATTATCCAATATAAAGTTTCTTTTTTTTTTTTTTTTTTTTCATTTTCTTGTTTTTTGTTTTTTAGTTTTGTTTGTTTTGTTTTGATTGCTTCTTAATATAAATAGACCATTTAAAAGAAAAAATAATATAATTAATAGTATATATGATAAGAACAAAATTAAATGTATAAATTCTTTAGATTTTTATTGTTATTCTAGGAAGTAATTTTGAAATGAATACCTTAATTATATATAATAAAAATAATAGGAATCTTGTATTGAATGTTAATAGAGTAGTTAACATTTATTGTAATGTTCCAAGAAGAAATTATTCAAGTCGAAATTCGACATTGAGTTGGAATTCACAAAACTTTAATAATTTATCTTTTTTTTCAAATCCATCTCACGTTTTTGATATTAATAATATTCCAAAAAGAAAAGGTATTAATTATACTTCATATGGATCTTATTCTAAAGGAAATGTAGATTTCAATAAAAACTTAATAAACAAGGATAATGTACAAACCACAATTCCTTCCGATAATATCTCTATAAATAACATATTAAATGATATAAATAATTCAAATAATATTGCCAATTTAAATAGTAATGATACAATTATAGAAGAAAGGAAGCAAAATGAAATTGAACAAAAAGTTATATTTGATAATAACAATAACTATCATGATATAAATATACCAAAAACAGGAAAAAAATCAAATTCCTTTTTTAAAAAGTTATTTAGAAGAAATACAACAGTTGAAAATCAATGGAAAAATATAGAAACAAAAACAGAAATTAATATTGATAGAAATATTAAAATAAATAATATTAATAATGTAATACTACCTGAACAGGTATCACAAACACAATCTCAACAATTGAATAATGATACAACAATTGTAGAAAACTTTAATAAACAAGTAAAAATAACAATACCTTCCCAACAATCTCAATCAAAATCTTCAAATAGTCAAGCTATTAATAAGAATTTAAATAATATTTTAAATAATTCTAATAATGGTATAAATATTAATAAAGGCCTTGTAAATAAAAAGATAGGTAAAAAAAACATTTCATCAGGTGTTGAGACTCCAGTGGACTCAGAAATCCATAAACTTGAATTAAATGAGGTTAAATCACCTATATTAAATGATTTTACTAACGATAATAATAGTGTTCAACCAAAAATTAATGAAATTCATGTTACTAAAAATGAAGATATTAATATTGAATCATCCATAAATGAAATTCATAGAGATAATAATGAAAATAAAGAAAAGGGTGGCTTATTTAATTGGATAACATCTCTTTTCGGTGTAAAAAACAAAAAAAATATTAATGTTGATATTAAAAAAGAAGAAAAAATGAAAGAACAAACTCATGAAAATAATAAAGAAGTAAAAATGAATGTTAATAATAAAGATATCAATGATAATACAAATACTACCCCAAATATCAATATGAATGTTGAATCTAATCCTGATACCAAAGAACCCATTAATTCAATAAATGAAAATAATAATATTAACGAACAAACTATTTCTTCAGATATTATTGTTAAGCAAAATAATAAAAAATATAATTTAAAACTATCTATGAAGAATTTAAAAAACTGGTTTAATAAAAAAGTACATACAAAAAAGAAGGATCAATTAAAAACTCTTGAAAATGGGTAAATAATTATTAAAAAAAAAAAAAAAAAAAAAATTATTGATATATATTTGTTGAATAACTTAATTTATATACATAATATATATTTTATATATATATATATATAAAACATGTATAATAAAAAATATTTTTAATAATTATTATATTAATAATTTATAAATTTTTTTTAGTATAAAATTAAATTCTTATTATTAAATTTGAATATATAGACTTTATTTTTTATATATAATAAATAAATTTTCATTATATTATTTATTTATTTATTTTATTTATTTAAATTATTTATTTGTTTTATTTTATTAATTTGTTCTATTTATTAATTTATTTATTTATTTATTTATTTATTTATTTATTTATTTACTATATATATTAAAGAGAATTAATAGACATAGATAATGATATGAATAATTTTGCTATTGAATCAGAATTAAGAGATATATTAAATGATAATACTGTTGGAAGTGTTGAAAATATTATTTATAGTGCTACGAAAGGTATTATTTTACCCAAGAAAAATCCTTTATCTAAACCTCCAGTTGACACTATGAATTATATATTCAATAAAATATGTCACCGAATTAATCAATATTTCTTCCCTCGTTCTGAAAAAATAGATGAATCTAAATTAACCGGTATATTAAAGTTAGTAAATCGTTATACTAAAACTTCATTTGATGTAAGACGTATTGCTATTATAGGTGTTCACGGTTGGTTCCCAAGTCGTTCAATTCAAAAAATGGTTGGTGATCCAACAGGAACTAGTGAAAAATTCTGTCAAGAAATGACTTACAATGTTATTACTTATTTTAATGATCTTGGTATAGAAATTACAAATGAAAATATATCACAAATTCCTTTAAGTGGTGAAGGAATTGTGAAAAATAGAGTAGAAGCACTCTATGAACAATTGGAAAAAAGAATGGATGAAGTTAGAAATGCTGATATTGTTTTATTTTCAGCTCATAGTCAAGGTACTCCAGTTTCTGTATTTTTATTGAATCGTTTATTAGAAAATAAAGAAATTGATACAGAACGTCAAACCGTTGGTATGTTAGCAATGGCTGGTATTCATCATGGACCTTTCCCTATTATGAGAGAAAACTTTATTGTAAAATTTGTATTTAGTAGTAATAGTAATAATGAAAAGTAAGTTTTTTATTATTAATATTAATTAAATAGTAAATATTATTATTATTATTATTATTATTATTATTATTATTATTATTATTATTATTATTATTAATTCTGAATATTATTTTTACATAAATATTTATGTATAATATATATAAACCATTGTTTTAAAATTATTTATTTATTTATTTATTTATTTATTTATTTACTTATTTATTTATTTATTTTCCCAGTGATGTTTCTGGTGATGCTGGTGAAGAATTGTTTGTATTTAATGATCCACATGAACAGATTACAAAATACTATCATGCCGCATTATTTAATGTATTAAATTCTGGTGTCAGAATCTGTGCAATAGGTAGTTGGTTTGATCAAGTAGTTCCTGTAAGTTAATTTAATAATTTATTAATACTTAATATAGAAATATATAAAAATTTTATAAAAATTTATAAAAATTTATATATATATTTATATATACCGAAATATATATAAAAAATTTATAGTAGTATTAAAAAAAAAAAAAAAATTAATAAAAATAATAAATAATCTAAATTTAAATTAATTAAATTTTTTATTATTATTTTTCTTTTTTTTTTTAAAAAAAAAAAAAAAAAAAAAAAAAAAATTCTTATATTAATTCTTATTAGTTATATTCTGCTACTCTCCAAGGTATAAATCATCCAAATCTTTACAGAGCTATTTATGTTGAAAGAAGAGATTATCACGATGATTTCTTTACTAGTTTAATTGAATTTGATATGAAATTAAGAAATCGTGGTATCAGTGATTATGGTTTATTAATTCATTTATCTGATTTAATTATTGGTAGTTTTGTACATGGTACTCAAGGTCACTCTACTATCTATGAATCTGATAATGTTTATAAGTAAGTTTGAAAAAAAAAACTTTGTAATTTTATTCTATTTTTTTTTTTTTTTTTTATTATTATTATTATTATTATTATTATTATTATTATTTATTCTATTTTATTTATTCTAATTTATTTTATTTATTTTATTTATTTTATTTTATTTTATTATATTAATTTATTAATTTATTCATTTATTTATTTATTAATTTATATATTTATTTATATATTTATATATTTATATATTTATTTATTTATTTATTTATTTATTTATTTATTTATTTATTTATTAATAATTTTTATAATTAATATATATATATATATATATACATATATATTTAATATTTAAAATTTAAAATTTAAAAAAAAAAAAAAAAAAGGTTATTATTATCATGGATAACAACCTCAAAGGCAAGTACAAAACGTTTACCTTATTCTGAATTCTTTGATCCTAAACAACTTT
>JACVTC010000145.1:240000-302500 GCA_016946835.1 Neocallimastix lanati (nom. inval.)
ACTTCTATTTATTTATTTAATAAATATTTCAATTTCAAATAGATTAAATAGGAAATCACTTATTAATTTCACTTTCTCCCAATCTTTTATGATATATTTATATATTCTAATAAATTTCTTTATTTACTTACCAACAAAATGATTTAAACATAACTAAAATATATAAATAAATTTAAATTATTAAATAAATAAAAATTCTTTTTTTTTTTTTTAACAAAGTATAGAAATTATTAATTTTTTTATTCAACTATTTACCTGGATAGTAAGAGCAGTTTTACCAACACCACCATCACCTAATACGACTAAACGATATAAAGTCATCTTATTTTACAAAAAAAATATTTATATATCTAAAAAAACTATAAATTTATTTATATAATAAAAATTTTCGTTAGTTTATACAGTCAACTTATTTTTAAATATATATTTAAATATATATATTTAAAAAAAAAAAATTGAAATAGACATATAATTAATATTTTCGTTCGTTCTATTTTATTTATTAAACATATTCAATTTAATTAATTTTTTTAATTTATCTATTTGCTTTTATTTTTGTTGCTTTTATTGCGATTTAATTTGTTTCAATAGTATAAATTCCATTAATCTATAAAAATTTCTTTGTTTCAATATTATTTAATTCCTTTTATATATATTTAGCATTAATTCAAAAAGTAAAAAATACTTTGAATTTATATTGAAAATATTTTATATTTATTTATAATATTTATTTTTATTCATCATCTTTTTTATAATATTTATATCTATATTATTATTATTTTATTTCATATATATAGTACAGTTTTTATTTTCTTTTATTATTTTTATTTCATTTCCAATACTGTTTAGAAAAAAAAAAAAAAATTATATTAATTTTATTTTGATTATATTTATTTTAAAATTTTTTTAAAATTTATTTCAATAAACTTTTCGTCTCCTCCTTATTATTTAATTATTTGCTTTTTTTTTTTTTTTTAATTTTATTGTTTATTTGTTTATCTTTTTTTTTTTTAAAAACTTCATAAATTGATATTCTTTGTTTATTTTAAATTATACTATTATCAAATTTATCAAGAGACATATATTTTTATTAAATATATTTAAATATTTTTTTTTATTTATTACTTCATTGCAATGTTCATATAATAACATTTTATTTTTACTTATTAACTTTTTATTTATATTTAATAAATCTCATTTATAATTTTTATTTAAATCTTCTATTTATATTTATTATAAAAAATATATATATTTACAATAAAATAAAAGTAATAAAATTTTGGATTGTTTTTTAATTCGCAATTGATTTTGTCGATTTATTTATATTTTTATTAATTTAAGTTAATCTGTCTTTTGTTTAAATTTTACTTTGTTTTAAAAATTATTTAATTATATTACAAAATGTTCATTCGTTGATTTTATTTATTTTTAAAATTTTAAAATCTTTTTTTTTTTTTAAGATTAATAAAAAAGTATGTTCCCTTTTTTTATTTTATATATTTGTTATAAATAAAAAAGTTCTAAACTACTAATCCTTTCTTATAAATCTTAATTTTATAATAAAAAAAAAAGGTAAAGCAACTAAAATTTTTTTAAAAAAAATTGAATAATATAAAACAAATAAATAAAAAAAGTGAAGATATAAAAATTTTTTTTTAGTTTATTTTTATTTTTTATTTATTTTTGTATTAATTTTTTTTATTATTAAATTAATACTAAAACAATTTATTAAATACTAATAATTAATAATTATTAGTATTTAATAATAATAAAATAATAAATAATATTAACAAAATTTATTCTTGATACATAATAATAAAATTTGATTTAAAAAAAAAAAAAATTTTTAAAAATAAAATTTTCTATTATTAATTTTAATTATAATTATAATTATAATTTTATAATTATATTTTATTTATTATGTATTATGTATTATTTTTATGTAATATGTATTATGTATTATGTATTATGTATTATGTATTATATATTATATATTATTTATTATTTATTATTTATTATTTATTATTTATTATTTATTATTTATTATTTATTATTTATTATTTATTATTTATTAATAAATACTTTTTTTTTTATTATTTATTTATTATTTATTATTTTATTATGATTTATGATTTATGATTTATGGATTTATTAATTTATTATATATAATAAAATATAATATTTTTATTATTTAATATTTATCATTAATTATTATTTATTAATTATTTATTACATAATATATAAAATATAATATTTATGCTTTATTATTTATTATTTATTATTTGTTATTATTTAGATTATTTAATATTCAGTATTTAATATTATATATTTTTAATTTTTAATATTTATTATAAATTATTAATTATTAATTATTAATTATTAATTATTAATTACATAATATATAATATATGATTATTTATTTATTATTTATTATTTTATTTATTATTTATTATTTATTATTTTATTTATTATTTATTATTTATTATTTTATTTATTATTTATTATTTATTAATAAATACTCTTTTTATTATTTATTATTTATTATTTATTAATAAATACTCTTTTTATTATTTATTATTTATTATTTATTAATAAATACTCTTTTTATTATTTATTATTTATTATTTATTATCATTTTATAAGTACTATTAATGTATAAATAATATAATATAATTAATATTTTAAATATAATATACTATTGATTAGGTAAGTATTTTTCAACATAAAAATATACAGCAATAAGTACAAAATATTTAATATATATAATGAATTATTATTTATTACAATAAATTAAATTTAGTATTCTAAAAAAAAAAAAAAGTTGTATATTAAATAATTAATTTTAGTATTCTAAAAAAGTGGTGTATTAAATAAATAGATTATACTTTCTAGTATCAGAAAGTTGTTTTATTTGAACTACCTGAACTATGTTTCCATTATTAGTGATTGAGAAGAGAATAGAATCAATAGTACAATATATAAATTCTATCAATTAACAACTATTCACTTTTATATTACTTATATATTATAATATTGATTCTATTCTCTTATAATATATTGTAGATATATTAATCTAATATTCTTTATATTAATTTTATTGGGATTTATTGTTATAATAAATAACATTAATAAATTTAATTATATATTATATTATTAGTATAAACTAATATACTAACCTATTGGCTAGCAATAATAATGGATAATCGAGGAATTTTTTATTAAATAATAATATAATTTAATTATGTTTTAAATTGTACATATAAAACAATATTAATAGATATACTGTAACCAATATATTTAAATATAATTAATCAAAATTATGTTTTGCTTGTAATTCTATTTTAATTTAATTTATACTTATTTATATCTAATTTTAATATATAATTACAATATATTGTTAATATATTGCATTTGAGCTTAGTAATTATGTATTTATAACACTAAATTAGAAATATATTAGCTATATATTACAGTATAAATCAATATATTCTATTATTGTAGCTAATAGGATGAGTTCCTCTAATACAAAATAGAAAAAAGAATTCTAATCAATTAATGTAATCTTTGCTATTTTATACAATAGTTGTTATTTCTATATAGCTTATATTAAAAAAGTTTATATATTATATTTTAGAGAGAATTTATTATAATTTTATATATATGATATTAATATTCTATTTTATACATTTTGGAATATGAAATATTTCTATTGTTAAGTATGATATTATTTATTTTAAATGCATCATTATTAAATAGAAAATGTTAAATAAGTAAATATATTATTATTATGATGATGATAATTATGATTATTATAATTATTATATTATTATTTAGTATTATTATTATTATTAATTATTATTAATTATTATTATAAAATTATATAAAATATTAATTATATTATTATTATGATGATGATAATTATGATTATTATAATTATTATATTATTATTTAGTATTATTATTATTATTAATTATTATTAATTATTATTATAAAATTATATAAAATATTAATAAGTATTATTATTATCATTGTTATAAAATGTTATTATTAAGTATTATTATTATTATTACTATTATTTAATTATAAAGTATTATTATTTTTATTATTATTTTTATTATTTTTATTATTATTATTATTATTTTTATTATTATTATTATTATTTAATTATTAAGTATTATTATTTTTTTCATTATTATTATTATTTAGTTATTAAGTATTATTTTTTTATTATTATTAAATAGAAAGAATTATTATTTTTATTATTGTTATTTAATTATAAAGTATTATTTTTATTATTATTATTATTTAATTATTTTTATTATTATTATCATTATTTAATTATTAAGTGTTATTATTTTTTTATTATTATTATCGTTATTTATTATTATTATTGTTATTTATTATTATTTTTATTATTATTTAATTATTAGTTAATAATTATTATTGTTATTATATTTAATTATTAATTATTAATTTATGATTATTATTTAATTATTAGTACTTTTTAATATTATATTGTTAATTATTATTTTTTAATAGTATTATTTAATTATTACTTATTAATTATTATATTGTTAATTATAATTATTACTATTATTATTATTATTATTATTATTATTATTGCTATCATTCTATTATTATTAATTATTATTACTATTATTTTTTTATCATCATCATTTAATGTTATCATCGTCACAAATTATTATCATATAGTATAACTATTTGTAATTATTATTTATCTATTTTTACTTATTTATTAAATCACTTATTCACTTATTATTTATTCAGTTGTTTATAATTAAAATCAATTACTAATTGTATATAAATAAAAAAAAGTTTTATTATTAAGTATTAATAAAAAAATATATATATAAACTACTTTAATATAGTTTAATTTTTTTTTTTTATTAATAATTATCTCTAAACATAATTACAGTTTTATTATTATTATCACCAGTGTCATTGCAATTTCTATTATTATTATTATTATAATTATTTCTAACCTTTTTACTGATATGCTTAAACTCTCATAAATTATATTATTTATTTATTTATTATTTATTATTTATTTATTTATTTATTTATAAATCTTATTTATTAATATTAAAAATATCAATATTTAAATTAACTAAGAAAAATATTTAATAAATTGGAATTTCTATATTTACTAAGCTTTTAATAAAATTAACTCTAATTATTATAAAAAAAATAATATTAATTACATTATTAAATAATATTGTATTTTAATTATTAAAAAAAAAAAAAGTTGTTTATTTTTTTTTTTTTTTAATTAATTTAATTTGTTAAAAAAAAAAAGGATGATCCACTAAAGTGTAACTTGTGACTCTTTTTAAATTATTTATTATAAATTCTTTTTTTTTTTTTTTTTTTTTTATGAATGATTTATTATACAACTTTTCTTTTTTTCTTTAAAAAAAATATATATATTAAAATAAAAAATATTAATAATAAAAAAAAAATGAAATCATGTAATAGCATTAAGAAAGCAACCATCAATATTTGTAATTGAATATATATAGTTTTTAAATTTTTTCACAAACACAAAAATAGATTATGAACATTATTCAGGTATTTATTTTAAAATGGTTATTTTTATATTTAATTATTTGATAAAATATATATTATAAAAAATATACATATAACAAAATTAAAAAAAAAATAAAATAAGATATATATCACAATAATTTTCAAAAAAAAAAAATTTTTTAATCCTTAAAAGGTAAGTTTAAATATATTTAATAACAATTCTTCTAAGGTAGGTATAAAAAATATATGTAGATAAAATAGATTATATAATATTAGTTAAACTATATAATTATTATTATAAAAATTAAAAATCTATATAATACTATATATAATTAATAAAAAAAAAAGTTTTCTTTAAATATTTTTTTTTAATATCTTAATTCAATTAATAAAATATAGCATAACATATATAATGAATAAAATAAAATAAAAATCAATATAGTTTAAATTTTATATCTATTTTTGATTATTATTATTATTATTATTATTATTATTCCAATTAAAATTTCATAAATATCTCTTTAATGGTATAAATTTAGTATTATTACTCTAAAACATTGGAAAAAAAATTTAAACAGTAATACTATTCAAATACAATTAAATATCATTTAGTATAGATTTGGTATCATATGTTAATATTTATATATAAATTAATAATCAATATTAATTTTTTAATGATATATTGAATCTTTTAATCAAAAAAAAAAAAAAAATCACAATTAAGCTATATATTTGTATAATGACTACCTAATTATGAAAAAAAAAAAAAATTCAAATAGTTCATTATTTTCATTAATCAATCATTAATAATGAAATAATGAAACAATAAATCAGTATTATTAATTTATTCCCACAATGAACTTTAATAAAATTGAAATTATATTAAAAATTTTGTTGATTTACTTCATTACATTAAAAAAAATATTAAATTAATGGTAAAAATTACAAAATTTTTTATAAAATTTTCATTTATTTCATTTTGAAATTAAAACAAAAAAATAGAAATCTAAAGACAAAAAAAAAATAAAAAAAAAAAAAATAAAATAAAAAAAAAAATAAAAAAAAAAAAAATAAAAAATATTTAATAAACCCATTAAACTTTAATTTTTAAAAAATTGGTGAATTTATTAAACTAATTAATTAAACTATAATGATTATAATTAAATATATCTAATTTTTTTTTATATGATGATGATGATTATTATTTATTAAATAGTTATATTTAATATTTATATTTATATTTTTCCATTAATATAATATAGTTTGATATTAATAAGGAAAAATAAATATTTTTAATTGAAAATATTTTGACATTTTATGAAATAAAATTAATGAAATTTTAATATTAATTTATTTATTCATTTATTTATTTATTCATTTATATTGATTAAAAATTATTATTAAAAAAAAAAAAAAAACATAAATAGGTAATATGTATATTATATAAAAAATAATTTATATATATATAATTAATTTGATATTTTTTTTTATTTTATTTTTTTTTGTTATTATAAAATTATATTATTATACAATAAAAATAGTAAAATAAATATAATTTGATAATTAATCATTATATCAAATTCTATTTTTTTTTCTCTCTCTTCCTTAGATGCATCATATTTATATATTTTAAAAAGGAACTAATAAAATTTAGACTAGAGTTAAAACCTTAAAAAAAAAAAAAACTATTAAACATTTAAAATTTAAAAAAAAAAAAAAAAATTATCACAATATGATAAATATATGCCTTTTATGATTAGATATTATTTAATTTATTATTAAATAAAATTTTTTAAAAATTTAATATTTATTTAATTGAATATTATATCCCAAAATATTTATGATATATTATTTATTATTCAATTATTTACAATTTATTATTCAATTATTTACAATTTATTATTGATTATTCAATTATTGATTATTGATTTTTGATTATTGATTATTGATTATTGATTATTGATTATTGATTATTGATTATTGATTATTGATTATTGATTATTGATTATTGATTATTGATTATTGATTATTGATTTTTTATTATGGATTATTGATTATTGATTATTATTTATTATTTATTATTTATTATTTATTTATTTATTATTTATTATTTATTATTTATTATTTATTATTTATTTATTTATTTATTTATGTTAATATATTTATTTAATCTATTTTCCCTTTTTTTTTTTTTTTTTCAAAATATTATAATATATTTCCTCTTCAATTAATATGTATCTATACATTAGGAATCTAATATACATTCTTACATATCCTTTCTTTCCTTTCTTTAAACATAGTTATTTATTTATTTATTTATAAATAGAACTCTTAATTTTCATCATACCTTTCATATTTCGTAAAGCGATAAATGAATTGAATTAAGTGGATATAAATGGAAATATTTGTACAACATTTAAAATTCTTTTATTAAAAAAAAAAAAAAAAAAAAAAAAAAAAGAAGAAAATTGTTTATTTTTTCATTCATCCTAAATTAAAATAAATATTAATGTTAATATTATTATTTTTAATTATTATTTTATTATTGTACATTCTGATTTACATATTTTGAATAGTTTGTACAATACATCTATGAAATAAGAAATAAGAAAATAAAAAAGATTTCAATTTATAAACAATATTCTAACCTATTATATTTATTTTATTAATACTATTGTATTATAATAAAAAGGAAACTAAAAAAAAAAGATTTCTTATTTTTTTATTTTTAATAAATTACTAATAAATATAAATAATAATGTATTCTTTTCCTTTTTTAAATATATATATATATATATATAATATATACAATATATATATGTATATATTTATATTTCTAGTTAGAAAAACAAAACAAAAAAAAAAAAAGGAATAGTAAGAATAAAAGAAAAGAAAAGAAATAAAAGAAACCAGATAGAATTACTGATTAATTAATTAATATTTATTATATATTGATTTAATTAACTCTGTATACAAAAAAAATAAATAATTAAATAAATTAAAAAAAAAATATTTACAAAAAAAATTAAATAATTAATTAATTAAATTAATAAATAAATAGATAGATATAATAAAAGAAATCCATCTAACGAATAGATTTAACCATCTCCATGGAAATAAAGGAATAAATTCCTAACCATAAAATTGTTGATTGAAAGTTCAATAATCTGAAAATAAATTATTATTAATCTTACTTCTTTAATATCAGAAAATAAATTATTATTAATCTTACTTCTTTAATAACAGAAAATAAATTATTATTAATCTTACTTCTTTAATATCAGAAAATAAATTATTATTAATCTTCTTCTTTAATTTTAAACTAAAAAAGAATATTTTGACAGAAATATATTATAATAAATTTAACTATATATTACCATATATATTTTATATACAAAAAAAAAAAAAAAAAAAAGAAAAAGAAAAGGAAAAAGAAACCTATTTATATATAGATTTTAATTACATTTTAAATATAAATAACTAAACAATAATATTATTTATAAATATTTATTATTATTTATTATTTATTTATTTATCTATTAAATATTATTATTTAATATTTATTTATTTATTATTATTTATTATTTATTTATTTATCTATTAAATATTATTATTATTTAATATTTATTTATTTAATATTATTTATTATTAAATATTTTTATTATTTATTATTATTTATTATTTATTAATTATTATTTTTTATTTATTATTATTAAATACTTTTATTATTTATTATTTATTTATTCAATTTTTATTATTTATTATTATATATTATATATATATTATTTACTATTATTTATTATTATTTATTATTATTTATTATTATTTATTATTATTTATTATATATATATATTATTTACTATTATTTATTATTATTTATTATTATTTATTATTATTTATTATATATATATATTATTTACTATTATTTATTATTATTTATTATTATTCATTATTATTTATTATTATTTATTATTATTTATTTATTATTAATTCTGGTTCAAACACGTCCTATGACCATTTTCCAGGTTTTCCTCAAAGACGGAATATCGTGGTTAGGGTCACAGGTAAGTCTGTTCCCCTTAGATATTCGAATAGATACAAAACAAACTGAGAGGGTAGGGTTACATGATTTCATATGTCCATGTGAATATATTCTACTAAATTGTAATCTTTCTGACAATTATGTAGTTGCAAGAGAGCTAATACGAAACCCTATGAGTTAGGTTATATTGGAGTTGAAATCGTCATTTTTCAATGTGGCGTATTTTATATGTGGCTTTTTTAATATTCAAATAATTAATAATCAAATAAATAATATCAAATAATTAATAATCAAATAAATATTAATCAAATAAATAATAATTAAATAAATAATGAATATTCTTTTTTTATATATATAATTTATTAATATTCAATTATAAAAATAATTTATTCTAATTCTTTTTTAATAGAATATATTATTATTTCTTTTGAAATAGTTATTTAATAATATTTAATTGAAAAAAAAATATTATTGTTTCTTTTAAAATAATAATTATTTATATATTTGTTTATGATTATTTAGAATATCTTAAAAATGTATGACTATATTTAAAAAATTTTATACGCCGCATTGCGAAATGCACAATTGCGAAATACACGATTGTGAAATACACGATCCCCAACTCACTTCAAAGAAGCACTAGAAGAAGTAATACTAGTAAAATTATCCAAGATAATATATATATCAGAGTGCCAAAACTGAAAACTCAGTAAGGACGTCCAGTAGGGGCAATTCTTCCTTTATAAAAGGAAGTATGTGTAACTACCTCAATATTCCCACTACTCCTGAGCGGGGAGCTGAAACCAAGAGCAGTATACAGCTGAAATAAAATAAAAAAAAATTTATTATTAATTATTTATTTATTATTATTTATTTATTTATTTATTATTTATTTATTTATTATTTATTATTTATTATTTATTATTTATTATTTATTATTTATTATTTATTATTTATTTTATTATTATTTATTATTTATTATTATTTATTATTTATTATTTATTATTTATTATTTATTATTTATTATTTATTATTTATTATTTATTATTTATTATTTATTATTTATTGTTTAATTGTTTATAATTATTATTATTACTATTATTATTACTTTTTTTACATTTTTTTTTACTAAAAAATAATGCTATTTTTATTTTATATATGAATATGCAAAATATGGTTCAAATTCATTAATTTATTAAGAATTTTAAAAATTGTATTATTATTTTTTTTTTTTTCATATAAATATTTTATTTAAATATTAGTCTTTAAAAATATAATAACATTATAATAAATATATATATATATATATATATATTTTATTAAGATTTGACAGTGGAATATTTATTGCATAAAAATTTTTAATAATAGCCATCATTGAAATTTAATAATTAAACTTTAATTTTTTTTTTTTTTTTTTTTTTTTTTTTTTGGCATTAGTTAATATTATAAATTGATTAAAAAAAAAAAAAAAAAAAAAAGATAAAATAATAACTACTTTTTATTAATAGAACATTAAAGAATTAATGTTATATATGCCATCAACATTAGATATCAATAAAAAATAATATAAATACTCATAATTTTTTTATAATTAAATAAAATTATTTTATTTCATATAAAAATAAATCTATATATAATTAGAAATGTAATATTAATAATAGTTAATTTTTTTTTTTTTTTTTTTTTTTTTTTTTAATTTTATAAATATAAAATTTTTGTTTATTTATTTTAAAGGATTTATTATGTTTATTAAAATAGGATGTGCTATATATTATTTCATATAATTTATATTATATGTATTATTCTCATTAGATCTTATATCAGAATGATATTTTTATTTATATATATATTCATTAATTAATATATTAATAGTAAAAGTTTCAAAGAGTAATAAAATTATTTTTGTAGATATTTTTTTAAAGTATTATTATAAAACGTTATATATATATATGTAAAATAATAAAAATTATATTTTATAAAATTAAAACTTTTGAATTTAATTATAAAATCCTAACCTTTTCATTAGAATTTGTACTACTATTCATAATTTTTAGTATTAAAATTAAAATTCAATAAATCATTCGATAAAATATAGAATTTGATATTAGTTTTTTTTAAATAAAAAAAAAAGTATATGATTTATGTATTTTATTTATATTTTATACTCTTAAAATATACTTTTTTTAATTGTTTATTCATATTAAAATAATCATATTATCAAAAATTAATATTAAATATTTAAATATATATGTACATATCTATCTATTTATATATATATTTAAATATATATATATAAATAGATAAGATCAGTCCTATATTGTTGAGGTTCCCTAATTCAATACAAGAGGTGTAAATTAAATAAAGGTTCAATATCATATTCAGCATCTATCTATCTATATATATATTGCAATAAGTTTTAGGGACGATATATTACTTTATGGAAGGATAACATAAAATTCATGTCATTACTATAGACAATTTTTTTTTTTTTTTTTTTTTTTTTTTTTTTAAATATTAATAATTTAAATTAGAAGATATGATATATTTTAAAATATTTAAAAAATTTAAATTCAAATCAATATTAGTACAAACTTTCCTTGTTGGAAAGAAATATTTTATTTTATTATTTCATTGTATATAGGTATTAAATTTATAAAATAAATATGTAATGTTAAATATATATATATATTTATATATAAAATAATAATAAAAAAAAATATTTAATAATTCTCAATATTTATATAGAAAATTAGTTAAAAAAACTGATTTAATTAAATTATTATATATATATTTAATAATGAAAATTGTAATAAATCAAAAACTAAAAAAAAAAAAAAAAGTTCAAACCATTATTTTATAATATTAGTAATATATATATATTTTTTTAATTGTTATGGATATAAAAATGAATTATTAAAATTTTCATTTTTACTTATTATTATTATTAGTTTTGTTGTTGTTAACTGTTCTTTGATTAATTTTTAAGTTTCTATATAATAAATTATAATTTTCAAAAATTTTGGAAAAAACAAAATAAAAATTTTAAGGTTTTTTTTATTTTTTTTATTTTTTATTTTTTTATTTTATTTTATTTTATTTTGTTATATTATTATTAATATTAATATTATTATTTTTGTTATATATAATATCAGTATTATAGTATTTATTAATAAGCATTATAATAGTTTAAAAGAAAAAAAAATCTTTACTTTATGAATTTATTATAAATGTTAAAAAACTTTAAAAAATTCAAATCATAAAAGAAAAATTAAAAAAAAAAAAAAAAAAAAAAGATGAACATTTGAAGTTTATTTATTTATTTTTTTTTTTAAACTATTTATTATAATTATTATATTTATATTAATTGCTATTATTATTGTTGACACTTAATTTTATATTTATATATATTTTATTTTCCCTTTTTTATATGATATATATATATATATATTTATATTTTAAACAGTAATACAATTAATCGAAAAATATTTCAAAAAAAAAAAAAAAAGTCATAATTAATAATAATAATAATAATAATAGTAATAATATATATATATATATAAATAAAAGAAATAATTATTGTTAACACTATAACATAATCAATATCAACTATCTGTTTTATATATAATTAATAATTAATATTAATATACTATATTTTGATTATATAATTTTTATTTTTTTATTTTTTATTTTTTATTATTAATATTTCTTCTCTTCTATTTATTTTTCAATTTACTTTTTCTTATTCTTTTTTTTTTTTTTTTTTTTTTTTTTTTTTTTCATTCATTTTTATATTACATTATATTATATTATATTATTTTTTATTATTTTTTATTTTATTATTTTTTTTTTAATTTTTGGTTTTACACTACTATACTATAATAATAAATGATTGCAAGTAATTCAAAAAGTGTTAATAATTCAATGTCATTAGTTCAAAAAAAAGCATCCACTTCAAAAAATACCACAGAAACAAAGAAAAGACATCCTAAAAAAGTAACTACGGGGGATGGATCATCATCTATTAAGTACATTAATAACAGTGATATAGTTACGCAGCTAGGGAATGCATTAGTTCGAGAATATTTAAGTCGTCATGGCTGTAAAAAATCACTCTCATCATTAACTGAAACTGATGAAAAAGTAATGAGATCTTTTAATATTATTATTATTATTATTATTATTATTATTATTATTATAAATAATAATATAATTATTATTAGAAATAATATATACATAAAGAAGTATTTGAATGTATGATATATTAAACTAACTATTATATAATAACTATTATTATTATTATATTAATATTACATATATATATATATATATATATAATATTAGGAATTATCAGAAAACTCAAAAAAAGTATATAATAGTAGAACAGAATTAGCAAGGTCATTAGGAATTTTAAAACAGGCTCAACAAAATAAAAACTCAAGTAAATTGTCATTTATAATGTTTTTTTTTTTTTTTTTTTTTTTTTTTTTTTTTTTTTTTTTTTATTTTATTTTATTATTATTATTATTATTATTATTATTATTATTGTTATGATTTTTAAATATAATAGGTATTTATTATAGTTTACCTTTTAATTATTTAATTTATCAATATATTATCAAGTATAACTATTAAATCATTAATGAAAAATCTTTTTTAATTTTGTAATATAATATATTTTAATTTTTTTATTTTTATTTTATTTTATTTTTATTTTATTTATTTTTATTTTATTTTTTATTTTTTTTTATTCTAGAAACTGTATATTTATCTTTATTAGAAGTTATTATCAATGCAGTTCTCTTAGATTCAACAAATCATAACAAGGATGAAAAGGGAAATAACAAATCGAGTTCTAATTCTATTTCAAAAGAAAAAGAAAAAACATCACATATATCAAAACATAAAGAGGCAGATAAAAGTAATTATCCCTATACATCTTCCTCCTCTAGTAACGGGGAACATCAACAACAACACTCTGAACATGAAAGCCGAAAAGTAAAAGTAGTCAATCCATCCTCCTCCTCCTCCTCAAATTCTCATTCTTCTCAACTCACCTCTGGAATTACTATTTCTGTAGCAAAAGCTTCTCCTGCCATATCTTCCTATTCTTTCCCATTCTCAAAAAATAATACAACCATGTTGGGTAATAAACCAAAACTAATGAATGGAAATAATGATATTTTTGATAAAAATAAAAATAATATTAATATTATTAATAGTAGTAGTAGCATCAGCAACAGTAACAGCAACAACAACAACCACAACCACAACAATAATAATAGTCATAGTGAAAGTAATCCCATTAAAAAAGGTAATCATTCCCATGGAAATCATAGTCATAGTCATGATATCGGTCGTGATACTATGTTTTCATCCCCGATATCCTTCACAACTAATGGGGATTCCAATGGATTTATTAAACCAAAAAGAAATTCAAATCCAACCGTCAATCATTCCATGGCTGTTCAAGAAGATGATATGTTAATTGAAGATATTCAATTACAAGATTTTGATATGCCAATTAATGATATAACGATCAGTAATAATCGACATTCCTCCCATGGCAACAGTAGTGGTTTAAATATTTGGAAGAATCAAGGCAAACCAATATCAAATGAAACATCAAAAGATTTACTAAAGTTGGTGTTTGGTGACACCAAAGAAAACTATCAAGATTCATGGAAGGGAAAAAGATTTATCTTTAATAAAAATCAAAATGTTAGCTATGGATTAATACAAGAAAAGGTTATTATATAGCTTTAATATCTATCTTAATATATATATATATTTTAATTTTTAATTTTTATTTATATAATTTAAAAAAAAAAAAAAAAAAAGTATTTTAAAAATTAAATGCTTGAAAATAATAATAATAATAATAATAATAATAATAATAATAATAATAATAATAATAATAATAATAATAATAATAATAATAATAATAATAATAATAATAATAATAATAATAATAATAATAATAATAATAATAATAATAATAATAATAATAATAATAATTTACTATTTAATTAATATTAATAATAAAAAATTATTAACATCAATATATATTTATAATTAGGGTGGACCATGTGGTTTGATATCGGTCGTTCAGGCGTATATTATATTACATTTAGTTTTTAAAAATACTCAATATGAAAAGTAAGGAAATTATATTAAATAAATATATAAATAAATAAATAAATAAATAATGATTTGAAGTAGTAAAAATAATAAATATAACAATAGAAATCAAAAAAATAAATAATACTTTTAATAAACATAAAAGAAATAACAATAGCAATATTAATAATGATAAAATAATATAATATATAAATATATAATTATATAATATTAATATTATAAAATTTGAATTATATTATTATTATTATTATTTTTATTATATATAAATATATATAATATATATATATATATATATATATATTTTTTTTTTTTTTTTTTTTTTTCAACTTTCAATTTTATTTTAAATATAAAAAAAGTGTGGATGAAGATATGCTACACACATTCTCAGAGGATGAAAAAGAAGATGCGCTCATTAATTCTTTAGCAGATATTATATGGAAATCCGGAGAATGGAATAATAGCTGTACCATTGTTTTGTAATTATTATTCAAAAAAAAAAAAAAATAAAAATATATAAAAAAAAAAAATCAAATCAAATCAAATTAAATAAAAAAATATTATTTTCGCTCTTTGAATTATATATATATATATACAAATATTAAAATATTATTTATATATGAAATTAATATTAATTTCTTTATTATTACTATTATTACTATTATTACTATTACTATTATTATTATTATTATTATTATTATTATTATTATTATTATTGTTGTTGTTGTTGATGTTGTTGTTGTTGTTATCATCATAGACCTTCTCCAAATAGTTTATCTAAAAATTTAGCAGAAAATTTAATTTTATATAAGGTCTATTCAAGAGATGCTTGCCGTAACTTTATTTCTCAAAATTTGAGTCAAGTAATTTTTATATATATATAATATATGTATAATATATATATATATAAGTTTAATTATAATAATAAATTTTCAAAACTAACTTTTAATAACATTTTATCATTTTTTTTTATTTATATGTAAATAATAAATAAATAAATTAATAAATAAATAATAATAAAGATTCAAACACATAGTTTCTTATTATTATTATATTCAACTATTCTCAGTAGAGGTATTGATAATGTTCGAAATGATATGGATGAACCTAATAATACTCTTATTGGTATGCATGGTTACTGTACTCAGGTAAAAATATTAAAAAAATAAAACAATAAAAAAAACAAAAAAATTTTTTTTTTTTTTTTTTTAAATGAATGTATTAATTTTATTATATATATATACATAAATATGTATATAAAACATATAAAACGAAAACATAAAACAAAAAAAAAAAAAAAAAAAACCAAAACCACAAAACCAAAAAAAAAAAAAATAAATAAAAAATAATTAATAATAATAATCATAAAACATTAATTAATTCATTATACTATATTATTATATTATTATATTATTATATTATTATATTATTATATTATTATATTATAATAAAAATAATAATAATAATACAAATAGGATCTTGTTAATTTATTAATTACAGGAAAAGCAACTTCTAATGTTCATGACAATGATATTAGATTAGGAGATGATAATGCACCGGATGATGAATGTAAAATATTGAAAGGTATCAAAACTCAACCAAATATTGGCCATTTATCGCTATTTGAACACTATAGATCTATTATAGTAGGATCCTATTATAAAAATCCTAAATACCCCATTTTCATTGTCTGCAGTGAAAGTCATTATACCGTTCTTTTCAGTTTAGATAAAGATGTCGTTTCTACCAAAAGAAATATTAGTATGTTTGATTTATTTTATTATGATCAACTTTCCAATCAACAGGAAGAAATTAAACTTACTCTTACTCTATTAAATGATGGTTATGAAGGGGGTGAGGATGATAATAACGGTGATGAAATTATTGATCATCATGAAAAATTAGTTCCTCCATTAAACCTTTGCATTAAAACTAAATGGAAGAATGTTAACATTGATTGGAATAATACTGACCCATTACTTTAAAAAAAAAAAAAAAAAAAAAAAAAAATATATATATATATATATATATAATTTTTCTTCAATGTTAATAATATAAATATATATATTAATTTATTATCTTTCTTTAGAAAATATCTTAATTCCTTCTCTTTTTTTTCTTTTTTTTTTTTTTTTATACTTAATAGATATTTAATTTTTTTTCTTAATAAAATAGTAACTTATTACCACTAATGTTAGTAATTATAATAGTTTTTATTTTATTTTATTTTATTTTATTTATTTTTTTTTTTTAATTTATAATTTTAATATTAGTAATATTAATATTTTGAATTTTGAATTTATTTACATCATAAAATATTATTTACTATTTATTATTATTTATTACGGATTATTTAATTATATCTTATATTATATGATATAATTATTTATTATTTACATATACTAAAGATAAATATATATATATATTATATAATAAGAAATGTATATTACATTTGATAGTGCCACCCTTTGGTTTTAATTTAAAAAAAAAAAAAAAAAAAAAAAAAAAAAAATAAACATTACACAAAGTTTAAATAATTATTTTTTTTGATGTTTTAAATAACTAACTAAATAAAATAATAAATAAATAAATAAATAAATAAATAAATAAATAAATAAATAAATAAATAAATAAATAAATAAATAAATAAATAAATAAATAAATAGATAAATAGATAATAAAATAACTAACAAACTAAACAATTAGTTAAATAATAAGCAATAAAATAAATAAATAAAAAATAATTAATCTATATAATATATTTTTGTAAATGTGGTGCAATAATTAATAGTGTCAAGAAATATTATTGAAGAAAGAAGTAAAATATATATATATATAGTATAGTTTATAAGTATAATTTTTTTGAAATAGATATATGTTCCATCGAAAATTAAACTAATAATCGACCAGAAAATATGGTTTAAAATAAATAATTTATAAAAATATTATTAATAATTCTAATTTAAATTTATATAAGTTATAAAGTTTATATAAATTTTATATATTTTAGTAGTAATAATTAACATAAACTATTATATTATTTTATTTTTATATATATATTTTAATAGTTATATCTCTTTTTTATTTTTATTTTTTATTAAATTTATTTTATTTCATTTTTTTTATGTTTGTTGTAAATATTAATATTTAATATTATTTGCTACTAATAAATTAAATACCACAATATAAATTATATTTAAAAAAAAAAAATATCAAATATACTTTTTATTTATTTATTCATTTTTTACTTTTAATATGGGGAATAAAATGATACTATGGAAAAATAAATAAAAGTTTGTATTATAATAAATTTTATTTAATAATAATTTTTTTTTTATTATTATTTTTTCTTATTATTATTATTATTATTTTTTTTTTTATTAAATATTATTTCATATTTCACTTCAGTTTTATTTTTTTCTATTTTATTAATTATTATTACTATTATTAAAATATATATTATATATATATATATTTTTTTTTAATATTTTAAAACAATATATCTTTTAATAAAAAAAAAAAGAATAGAAAAGATATTAAAATCATAGTAATAATAATTTTAAAATTAATAGAAGTAAACAGATTTAAAATTTATTATTTAAAAATTATTAAAACATTTAAAACATTTAAAAATAAAAATAAAAATAAAAATAAAAATAAAAATAAAAATAAAAATAAAAATAAAAATAAAAATAAAAATAAAAATAAAAATAAAAATAAAAATAAAAATAAAAAAAAAATAAAAATAAAAATAAAATAATTTAATTTAAAATGATTTTTAATAAAAGTTAACCGTTTCTATTACTTATTATTATTATTATTATTATTATTATAAATATATATATATAATTTTTTTTTTATTGTATTATAATAAAATGTAATTTTATTTAAAATGCTGTAAAATATTATTGATTCTAGGTTACAATAGATACTAAAAAATTTATTCTACCCATAATATTTTAATTTCAATATATTTTTTATTTATATTTAGAAAAATAAAAAATTAAAATTATTCTTTTTTTTTATTAGTAATTTTATAATTATAAAAAATAGTATTATAAATAAATAAATAAAGTATTTTTTTTTTTTTTTTTTTTTTTTTTTTTTTTTTTTATGGGAATAATTTAAAAATTTTTATTGTTATTAATAATAAAAAAAAA
The DNA here is from genome assembly GCA_016946835.1 of Neocallimastix lanati (nom. inval.). Taxonomy (NCBI): domain Eukaryota; kingdom Fungi; phylum Neocallimastigomycota; class Neocallimastigomycetes; order Neocallimastigales; family Neocallimastigaceae; genus Neocallimastix; species Neocallimastix lanati (nom. inval.). The sequence continues at coordinate 259,885 of JACVTC010000145.1, forward strand.
AATTAAAAAATAATAAATAATTTTTTTTTTTTTTTAAAAAAGTTTTTCAATAAATTAAAAAAAAATTTTTTTTATTGATAAGCTCTAATTCCAAGACATTCTTCCATGGTGACTGGTTTATAGCCTTGAGCAAGCATATATTCAATTTCGGCTGTCATCATCGCAATAATATTTTCAGCAGTAGCTCCTCCATATAAGAGGTGATTTAAAGAAATAACAGAATTGTTATTGGCAACTTGTTTCGAAAGAGCTCGAACAGCATATTCCTTGTCTCCTCCATTGGCGTAATCCATAGAATCAGCATTACAGTTAACTGAGGCATTATATCCGAGGGATTCAAGCGTATTCATGACCGTTTGATTAGAATTTCCATTTAAACATGGTAAACGCATAAATGCTGGCTTTTTACCAATGGTAGCGTAGAGAGCATCTTCAATTTGCTTCATTTGATTAATAATTTCATCGGTCGTGGCAAGTTTTGGTAATTCAACATGATCAAAAGTATGATTACCAATGATATGACCTTCATTATCCATTCTCTTTATAATTCTTGCCCATTCTGGATTTGAAGTTTTCATATATAAATTACCACAGACGAAGAAGGTAGCCTTAATGTTATATTTCTTTAAAAGATCTAAAATGATATCAGAATATTGCGTTGGACCATCATCCATGGTAAGGGCCCAATGTTTTGGATTTATACATTGATAAACAGGTTTTATTCCAGTACCCTTTGGATAAATCGATTCAACATACTTCATTTTTTGACCTGAAGTCGTTGATCCACTTGAAGCTGAGGTTGTCGTAGCAGGTTTACATTCAGAATACCATTCATTTATATAAGTACATTCATAACCGGAAATACAACAATTTTCACCAGAGAAAGTTTTTCTAAAAAAAAAAAAAAAAAAAAAAAATTAAAGAAATTGAAAAAAAAAAAAAAAATTTGAAAATTTAAATAAAGTTAAATAATGTTAATAATAATAATAGATTTTAATATTAAAATTTAAAAAAAAATTTTTTTTATAAATTTGTAAAAAAAATGTATATATATATATATATATATTTTTTTTTTTTTTTTTTTTTTTTTTTTTAAAAAATAATTTAAATAATACAATTATTATTTAATTTTTTTTTTTTTTTATTAATTATAATTATTACCCTCCACATTGAGCATAACCTCCACCACAAGAAGCTCTTGATAAAGCAACAAGAGATAAAGATAAAATACCAGAAATAATAATTGATTTCATTTTCGTTAGTTTGTACTCTTAATAAATAATAATTAAGAATATTTAGAATATTATAAAAGATTGAAAATTAAAAAAAAAAAAAAAAAAGGAAAAATTTATTTCCTTTTTATACTTTTTAAAGGAAAAAATAAATATTTTTTCCTTTTATTTTTATAAACTATTTGTGTTATTATTGGTGCTTGATGTTTACTATAAGTAAACAATAAATAAAAATAAATATAATTGCAAGAAAAAAAAAAAATACAATAATACAATGTAAGTTTAAAAATTTATTGTATGGTAAAATAAATTAAAAAAAAAAAAAAAAAAAAAAAGTTATTTAAAAATATTATAAAACTTTTCTATTATTTTAAATTATTTTAATTTAATTTTATTATATATTTTATTTATTATTTATTATTTGTTATTATTTATTATATTCATTATTTATTATTTATTATTTATTATTTATTATTTATTATTAATTATTTATTTATTATTTATTATTCAATTATTTATTATTTATTTCATTGGCTTATTTAAAAATTATTGTTATTGTTACCTACAAGAAATTTTATGAAAAAATCCCCCAAACTTAATATTATTATATTATTATTATTATTATTATATATATATATATATAAAATCTAAATATTAATAAAAATAAAAAAATAATACGATTAATATTTTTTTTTTTTTTTTTTTTTTTTATTTTATATTGTTAATTATAAAATTCATTAATTACTTCTAATATCAATATAAAATAATAATAATAATAATAATAATAATAATAATAATAATAATAATAATAATAATAATAATAATAATAAAAGGTTATTAAAAATTTAAAAAATCTATAGCAAAAATAATATTGGCTATAATAATAAAAAAATGAAATACTTTTCAGTTTTTTTTTTTTTTTTTTTTTTTTTTTTTTTTTTTTTTTTTTTATATATATATATATTTTATACTTAATAGATATTTAATTTTTTTTTCTTAATAAAGTAGTAACTTATTACCACTAATGTTAATAAATATAATAGTTTTTTTTTTTTTTTTTTTTTTTTTTTTTTTTTTTTTTTTTTTTTTTTTTTTTTAATTTATAATTTTAATATTAGTAAATTATTTTGAATTTAATTACCTCATAAAGTATTATTTACTATTTTGTATTATTTATTATGGATTATTTCATTATATCTTATATTATATGATATAATTATTTATTATTTACTAAATATAAATATAAATATAAATATAAATATAAATGTAAATATAAATATATATATATATTATATAATAAGAAATGTATATTACATTTGATAGTACCACCCTTTGGTTTTAATTTAAAAAAAAAAAAAAAAAAAAAAAAAATAAACATTACACAAAGTTTAAATAATTATTTTTTTTGATGTTTTAAATAACTAACTAAATAAAATAATAAATATTAATAAATAAATAAATAAATAAATAAATAAATAAATAAATAAATAAATAAATAAATAAATAAATAAATAAATAAATAAATAAATAGATAAATAGATAATAAAATAACTAAATAAAAATAATAAAATATTAATAAATAAATAATTAAATAAATAGATAAATAGATAAATAGATAATAAAATAAATAACTAAATAACTAAATAACTAAATAAATAGATAAATAGATAATAAAATAACTAACTTAATAATTAATTAAATAATAAGTAATAAAATAAATAAATAAAATATAATTAATCTATTTATAATATAAATTTGTAAATGTGATGCAATAATTAATAGTGTCAAGAAATATTATTTAAGAAAAAAGTAAAAAAAATATATATATATATTATTTATTTAGATTTAGTATAATTTATAAGTATAAATTTTTAAAATATATTTGTTCCACCGAAAATCAACCTAATAATCAACCAGAAAATATGGTTTAAAATAAATAATTTATAAAAATATTAATAATTTTTATTTAAATCTATACAAAGTATAAAGTTTATAATTTTTATATATTTTAAGTAGTAATAATTACATAAATTATAAAAAAAAAAAAAAAAAAAAAAAAAAAAAAAAAAAAACATAGACTTGCACATATGGGTACCCATCTCCCATATGGCCATACAGTTATTAATTAACTGTAAGGTGATGAGTTATTGGCATACTGTATCAGCTTCGCCGCTCTCAATCGTCGTTACACACTGCCCGGAGATGCATTCCTAACGTTCCTACATATATCTCTAATGACCACGAGCATCAGAACGGAACCATTAACTCCTCCCTAGTGGGTGTAATCATTGGCGATTGGAAATTTTACAATCATCAAGGTCTATGCTTCAATTCAAAGCGTAGTATCAGGGTTGGGTGAAATAATCATCTGAGGGAAAGCCTTATGGATATCACGTGTGGTCTCATGATATCCCAGGATAGAAACCTCATCCGATTATTTGGTGCCATGCCGAGGATTCGAACCCCGCCCTCTACAGTGACCTGTATCGTCCTAACCAACTGGACCAACATGGCTACATAAATTATAAATTATGTATATTTTAATTTTTATATATATTTTAATTTTTATATCTATTATTTATTTTTAATTTTTATTAATTTTATTTTATTGTATTTTTTTTATGTTTGTTGTAAATATTAATATTTAATATTATTTGCTACTAATAAATTAAAAACCACAATATAAAATTATATTTGAAGAAAAAAAAAATATCAAATATACTTTTTATTTATTTATTCATTTTTTACTTTTAATATGGGGAATAAAATAATACTATGGAAAAATAAATAAAAGTTAGTATTATAATAAATTTTATTTAATAATAATTTTTTTTTCTTATTATTTTTTCTTATTATTATTATTATTATTATTATTATTATTATTATTATTATTATTATTATTATTATTATTATTATTATTATTATTATTATTATTATTATTATTATTATTATTAAATATTTATTTCATATTTCACTTCAGTTTTATTCGATTCTATTTTATTAATTATTATTACTAATTATTAAAACATATATTATATATATATATATTTTTTTTAATATTTTAAAACAATATATCTTTTAATAAAAAAAAGAATAGCAGATATTAAAATCATTTTAATAGTAATAATAAAATAATATTAGATTTTTTTTTTTTTTTTAGACTTAGAGAATAATTTTATTTAATTTATAATAATAATAAAATTACATGATTTTAAAGAAAAAAAATAATAAAATACATGAAATAAAATATTATATATTATAAAATTATAAAAGTGCGTTAGAAGCAATAGCCTCTAACTTTTCCCATTCCTCGATAATAACACCACGTCCATTATTGCGAGTAATAATTTCAGTATTAGTGTTATCAATCGAATCTGTATCTGGAGGTGAAAATCCATGCCTTATCATTTCGACGTCGACGCTCTTGGTAACGGTAGATTTAACGGAATACCATTTCATCATCAAACTAAAAGATAGACAAATTAATGGTATTACGTTTGTTAGAAACTCCGCAATCCCCACAAAATACGGAACAGTCGACGAAGTTGAACTTTGTTTAAAAATATTGTCAACTAATTGTCTTTGTTCCCCATCATTAACTTTAATTTTTGAATATATTGAACGCCCCGCCAAGAAGAGCACTCAATATAAAATAATAAATATTATTATCATAATCCTTTTCTGAATCAAAAGAAACATCTAAGGATTTTTGTTCAATTATCAAAGCAAACTTCAAAAAGAAATCATCTAGAAAAGGTAAAGAATCATTTCTGTAATTTTCCAATTCTTTACAGGCAAAGATCCAATGAGAAAAGCTAGGTACACTAACACCACAACAAGGGCAACATTTAGGACAATCTTCTGATACTAATTTTCTTTTAATGGAAATACTAATGTCAAATTTAAAACCACACCTAATTCGAGAAATCCAAAAGAATCCCAACTGATACTTAGGATATTGAAATGTTAAGTTTTTGATTTCTGAAATAAATCCAAAATCATTCTCCTTGTAAATGATTGCTTTTTTAGCTTTTGAGGGTTTGAAGACATCTCTTTCCCAATAAAACTTTTTTTATTTCACTTGTTTTTTTTACCATTTAATTTCTTATCCAAAGTCCTTGATTCTTTAGTCCATGAGTAATGTGACATCGTAGGAATATTATTAGTGAGATAATTAATAATACATGATGAGTTTTTCCATTTTCTAAAGCATCATAAATTGAGATATAGCACAGATAGCTGAAAGAGGAGGAATTCTCAATTCACGAGTAATATCATAGAGACTAACAGAAGAATTGCGAAATTTAAATCCATAACTCCAATAAAGTCCTCTATTAATAATTTTTTGAGCTTTAGAACATCTGCTTTTATTTGAACCAAAGAGAGGAGCATAATATAAAACAAGACTAAGAATAAACGAAATTAAAACATATTTCTTCAATGGGAGAGGAATAGATTTATTAAAAAGAAATAGAAAGTACGAATTTAACTTTGACATTTAAATTACTGCTTAATTTGGATTGTATAGGTTTCAATGATAAAGATTCATCAAAAGGAATACCAAGATAAGTATAGTTGTCAGTTTTAGGTAATTTGTTACTACCAATAAAGAAAGATGGATCTTCATAATTTATCGGCTTAACAAAGTTAATCGGTTTTACAACAAGAGTAGCACACTTATATTAATTCCAAAAGTCATTTCATTTTTAATAGCCCATTCATGAACTTTATTTAAAATTTTCTTAAGAGCTTGTTTAGATGGAGCAACTAAAACAATATCATCGGCAAAGAGTCCACCACAACAATACTGAGGATCTAATTTTATACCATACTTATCACAATTATCCAGTACATCATTAATGAATAAATTGAATAAAATAGGAGATAGAGGGTATCCTTGTCTAACACCACGTTTAATCGAAAATTCTTCTGAGAGATTACCATTGAAAAAAAGCACGAGCTTTAGAGGTTAGATAAAGATTCTTTAAAAACAAATGACATTTATCTCTAATTCCTAAATTATATAATTTGGTCAAAATATTAAAGATAGGTACTGAATCATACGCTTTTTTAAGATCAAGAAAAGCAAGATAAGTAAAATTTCCTTGAAATTTTCTTCTTTGACATATTTCTCTAATTGAAATATACGAACTAATACATTCTTCTTTATTTCTAAATCCAAATTGTTCAGGTCTAATGAACTTATGATCTAAGGCATATTTAGCAATTCTATTAGTAACAATCTTTGAAATAATTTTTAATCCAACATTAATAAGAGAAATACCACGATAATTATTGCAATCTGAAAGATCTCCTTTTTTTTGGAATTGAAATTATAGAAGCCGAATTCCACTCTTTAGGGAAATCACCATCCCAGATTTTGTTAAATAATGAAAGTAAACAATTAGCACAATAAGAGTAGTGAACATCTGAGGATTCAACTTTGATTATCAGATAAATCAGATTTACTAAAGAAGGTTTTAAAAAATTCAATCGGAATACCATCGGGGCCAGGAGCTTTATTATTTTTCATATCAAGTACAGTGTTGTGAATTTCTTCCATAGTGATGGGATCATTAATATCCCAAGTAGGATTATTATTAGGATTACTTCCAAATAAATTTTCCCAGTATTTATTATCCAGACTATGATGGGTAACATCAGAAGCTAGTTCGCTATAATGTTCAGCAAATCGATTCAATTGATCCGAATGAGAAAATAAATATTTACCCTGCTTGTCCTTTAAAACGCTTGACGAAGTAGAATTAGAGTACATAGGGTGAGATATCTTCTTTAATTTTAACCAAGCACTTCTAGCATTTTTGTTACGAAAATCATTACATACAGATTCTATCGACTGATGAAATTGTTTTGCTTTGATAGAAAACTTAATGGACCTGACTATATACTACATAAATTTTTATGTTCACGAAGCAAATTAAAAAATTCATCAAGGTTTTCAAGAATTATCAGCGAAATCAAAATTTTTGATTTTATAAAATGCAACATGCTTTTCATGAGAAAGCTTCTTGATGTAATAAGGGCAGTGGAAAGCTGAGCCATTAAGATTACAAGGAACTCTAGCATGAACTTTATCTCCAACTTTATTAACCGTATTTATAAATTTATTGACCATTTCATTAGAACTTAATTCTTTATTATTATCAAATTCATTACGAAGAACTGAGAAGTAGTTACTTGAGAATATTTCATTATGCTTTTCATTACACATGCGTTGGGACCACTTGAATCTTCTAGATGGAGTAGGAGTACGAAAACCTTTTGAGTCATCTTTCTTACATGAAAGGATAAGAGGGAAGTGGTCAGAAATATCATTGAATGTACTACAAACAGATACCTTATTAATGTATTCCTTCATTTTACAATTAAATAAAACATGATCAATACAAGACGATTTACAATCCCGAGCCCATGTGAAATCAAGATCCGTTAAGTTTTTCGCAAACCATTGATGAGATGATTTATTAAGTAAACTTTCTAATTTGGATTTAGACATATTAAAGTCACCCACAAGAATAGAAGGTGAATTAGTATGTTTCTTTATCCAATTAGTAATTTCTGAAAAGGCCATCATTCTTTCTTCCCTATGAGTGACCGTAGGAACATAAAATATTACCAATGGTGCATTTAATTCCCCAAAAAGAAATAATGTTAACAGAAATGATAAACTTATATTCAAAAGGATCTGGAGAAAATGAACAAGAACGATGTACACTAATACTAAGACCTCTCATACCAGGTATATTTGGATCAGTTTTTCGTAAAATTGTATTATAGTGACAAAGAAATGGGTAATTATTTGAAAGTCCATTGAGGTATTTGCTGTTACCGACCTCTTGCAAACAAATACAGATAGGTTTAAAAATATCATTAAAGTATCTAATGCCATCACGTTTTTCTGCATTCCATCCATTAATGTTCCAACTGACACAAAGATTGAAGAATTTAGTAGACGGTGAGTAAATGCTACTATAAAGAAAGTCTTTTACCATAGATTTAGTTTCAAAAGAAGAGAATTTAATGTTGAATTTCTAAACATAACTGAAATTTCGAATTTCGTTGGTTACAATCCAATTAATTTTACAGATAGGAAGGCCTCGAGTAAGAAGAAGTATAATATTTAGATAATAAGTGGGTTTATCATAGTTAATCCTTAAAATGAAGTAATTTTCCATATTAGGTGTGTGTTTTTTTTATAATTCCTTGAACTATTTTGTTGCAATTGGAAATATGATTACTAAGATATTCCCAAAGTTTACTAACAGACCATGATTGAAGATCATAAATAAAGATAAGAATGAAATCTTTATTCAGAATATCGAATCTTCGAAGGCCTCGTCGCAAAGCAGGTATAGTTGCAGTATTTGAAGAAGTATTATCCATTTCAAGAAAGCGTAAAAAATAGAAAATAAAAGAAGTATAAAATAAAAATAAAAATAATAATAAAAAATAGAAAAAATAATTATTATTTTTTTTTTAATATATAAAATAAAATAAAAATAAAAAAAGAGAAAGTAGACTCCCTTTATATAGTATAGAAAAAAAAATTGTTAGTGTTGAATATATGAAAGATTGAAAAATATTGTTCTTGTTGATTTGTAAATAATTGATTTAATCTGGTATTGCTGATATAATATTTATAATTTATCACTAGGGTTAGTAAAATATTGATATAAAACTAATATAAACTGTTAAAATGAATAATCGTTTCTTTTTATCTTTTATATGATTGTAATTCTTTCAATTAATAAATCTCATTAAAATGTAAAAAATTTCTGTTGAATAATCATAAATAAGCTAAAAGTATATTTAAAAAAAATATATTAGTAGTGAAAGACTATAAAAAGATTCCTATCAGTTAAATAATATCTTAAACACAAAGCTTTGGAGTGAATCAATCTCCTACATTTCCAATTTTACAATAGCTACATGAGAGTATAAATAATACTATAGAAAAATACATATACAAAATAATGCTAGAGTAAAAAATACAATAGATTCATTACAATGATAATATGTAGAAACTACATGATATTATTAATTATACAACTCCAATGTTACTACATATCCAGTTTAAGACATTATAGAACGTCAAGTTCACTTTCTACGGTCTTCCAGTATTCCAGATTTCTCTCTTCGTACTAGAAGCCACTTTAGAAAGGATAACCATTGATTATCATCAGAATCATAGAAAGCTGTAATTAGTACACCTGATATAGGTTATTCCTTTTCCATCAACCCTCCATGGACCTGGAAAAACAGTCCACTTCATTGGGGTTATTATTTTTTCTTATTATTATTATAATTTTTTTTTTTTTTTAAAATATTATTTCATATTTCACTTTTGTTTCATTCTATTCTACTCTATACCATTTATTATTATTACTATTATTAAAATATATATTATATATATATATTTTAATATTTTAAAACAATATATCTTTTAATAAAAAAAAAAAAAAAAGAATAGAAAGATATTAAAATCATTTTAATAGTAATAATAATTTTAAAATTAATAGAAATAAATATATATAGAATATATTATTTTAAAATTACTAAAACATTTAAAAATAAAAAAAAAAAAAAAAAAAAAAACAAAAAAATTAAAATAAAAATAAAAATATAATAATTTAAAATTAAATTTTATTATTATTATATATATATTTTATTGTATAATAATATAATGTAATTTTATTTAAAATGCTATAAAATATTATTAATTCTATATTACAATAGATACTAAAAAATTTATTCTACTCATAATATTTTAATTTCAATATACTTTTTATTTATATTTAGAAAAATAAAAATTAAAATTATTTTTTTTTTTATTAGTAATTTTCTAAATTATAAAAAGTAGTATTATAAAGAAATAATATTATTAAAAATAGTATTATAAATAAATAAATTAAGTAATTTTTTTTCTGCGAATAATTTAAAAATTCTTACTGTTTATTAATAAAAAAAAAATTAAAAAAATTAATAATTTTTTTTTTTTTAAAGAAGTTTTTCAATAAATTAAAAAATTAAAAAATAATAAATAATTTTTTTTTAAAATAAAATTTTCAATAAATTAAAAAATAACATTCATTGTAAAATAAAGATCAATATTAAATAAAAAAAAAAAATTTTTTTTATTGATAAGCTCTAATTCCAAGACATTCTTCCATGGTGACTGGTTTATAGCCTTGAGCGAGCATATATTCAATTTCGGCAGTCATCATCGCAATAATATTTTCAGCAGTAGCTCCTCCATATAAGAGGTGATTCAAAGAAATAACAGAATTGTTATTAGCAACTTGTTTCGAAAGAGCTTGAACAGCATATTCCTTGTCTCCTCCATTGGCGTAATCCATAGAATCAGCATTACAGTTAACTGAGGCATTATAGCCGAGGGATTCAAGCGTACTCATGACCGTTTGATTAGAATTTCCATTTAAACATGGTAAACGCATAAATGCTGGTTTTTTACCAATGGTAGCGTAGAGAGCATCTTCAATTTGCTTCATTTGACTAATAATTTCATCGGTAGTCGCAAGTTTTGGTAATTCAACATGATCAAAAGTATGATTACCAATGATATGACCTTCATCATCCATTCTCTTTATAATTCTTGCCCATTCTGGATTTGAAGTTTTCATATATAAATTACCACAGACGAAGAAGGTAGCCTTAATGTTATATTTCTTTAAAAGATCTAAAATGATATCAGAATATTGCGTTGGACCATCATCCATGGTAAGGGCCCAATGTTTTGGATTTATACATTGATAAACAGGTTTTATTCCAGTACCCTTTGGATAAATCGATTCAACATACTTCATTTTTTGACCTGAAGTCGTTGATCCACTTGAAGCTGAGGTTGTCGTAGCAGGTTTACATTCAGAATACCATTCATTTATATAAGTACATTCATAACCGGAAATACAACATTTTTCACCAGAGAAAGTTTTTCTAAAAAAAAAAAAAAAAAAAAAAAAAAAAATTAAAGAAATTGAAAAAAAAAAAAAATTTGAAAATTTAAATAAAGTTAAATAATATTAATAATAATAGATTTTAATATTAAAATTAAAAAAAAAAAATTTTTATAAATTTGTAAAAAAAATGAATATATATATAATATATATATATATTTTTTTTAAAAATAATTTAAATAATACAATTAATATTAATTTTTTTTTTTTTTTTTTTTTTTTTAATTATAATTATTACCCTCCACATTGAGCATAACCTCCACCACAAGAAGCTCTTGATAAAGCAACAAGAGATAAAGATAAAATACCAGAAATAATAATTGATTTCATTTTCGTTAGTTTGTACTCTTAATAAATAATAATTAAAAGATTGAAAATTAAAAAAAAAAGAGGAAAAATTTATTTCCTTTTATACTTTTTAAAAGAAAAAAATGATATCCTTTTTAGTTATTTTTTCTTTTTATTTTTATAAACTATTTGTGTTATTATTGGTGCTTGATGTTTACTATAAGTAAACAATAAATAAAAATAAATATAATTGCAAGAAAAAAAAAAAAAATACAATAATACAATGTAAGTTTAAAAATTTATTGTGTGGTAAAATAAATTAAAAAAAAAAAAAAAAAGTTTAGTTATTTAAAAATATTATAAAACTTTTCTATTATTTTAAATTATTTTAATTTAATTTTATTATATTTTTTATTTATTATTTATTATTTGTTATTATTTATTATATTCATTATTCATTATTTATTATTTATTATTCATTATTTATTATTTATTAATTATTTATTATTTATTTCATTGGCTTATTTAAAAATTATTGTTATTGTTACCTACAAGAAATTTTATGAAAAAATCCCCCAAACTTAATATTATTATATAATAATAATATATATATATAAAATCTAAATATTAATAAAAATAAAAAAATAATACGATTAATATTTTTTTTTTTTTTATTTTATATTGTTAATTATAAAATTTATTAATTACTTCTAATATCAATATAAAATAATAATAATAAATAATAATAATAATAATAATAATAATAATAATAAATAATAAATAATAAATAATAAATAATAAATAATAAATAATAAATAATAAATAATAAATAATAAATAATAAATAATAAATAATAAATAATAAATAATAAATAATAAATAATAAATTCTAAATAATAATAATAAATAATAATAATAAATAATAATAATAAATAATAATAAATAATAATAAATAATAATAAATAATAATAAATAATAATAAATAATAATAAATAATAATAAATAATAATAAATAATAATAAATAATAATAATAAAAGGTTATTAAAAATTTAAAAAATCAATAGCAAAAATAATAGCTATAATAATAAAAAAAATGAAATACTTTCCAGTTTTTTTTTTTTGCTATTAATATATTATTTAAAAATAAATAATTTAAATATATTAAACATTATTTATTATTTATACTCTATTTGTTAATTTTAATATTGAAGAAACAATTTAAAAAAAAAAAATTAAGAAATTTTTTTTTTTTTTTTTTTTTTTTTTAACGGCAAGTAAAAATAATTAATTAATTTTTTTTTTTAAAAAAAAAAAAAAAAAAAAAAAAACAATAGAAATCAAATAATTTTTGAAGGAAACATTTTTTTAATTAATTTAATAGTATAGAATTAAAAAAATTATTTATGTTAATTTTATATATATATTTTATCTTCAATAAAAAGATTTATATTATATATAATCTAGTAGAAAAGTAGTAAAAAAAAAAAAAAATAAATATTAATAATAATTAAATAAAATATAAATATTTTTTAAATAATAATAATAATAAAGGAGACAAGTGGAACAAAAAAAAAAAAAAGTTAAATTAAGATAAAATATAAATTAAAATATTAATATTCAATCACACTATTATTATTATGAACAATAAATTATATTTATATATATATATATATTTATCAAAAAAAAAAAAAAAAAAAAAAATAAAAAAATATAATTTATATAGTATATTTAATATTCACATGTTTATTGCTAATAAGAAATTTATATATATATGATAACTAATTAGGGTAATTACGAACATAATAAAAAGTTATACTTTTTAATATTACTTAAAATAAATAAATAAATAAATAAATAAATAAATAAATAAATAAATAAATAAATAAATAAATATATTTTTAACTGATGAGACATTGCATGCATAGTTTTTCTTTTTTCTTTTTTTTTTATTTTTATTATTTTTATTATTTTTATTATTTTTATTATTTTTATTATTTTTATTGAATGCAATGATAAAATAAATTAATAAAATTATATATATATATCTTTGTTTAATATTAATTATAATAATAATAAATTTATATTATATAGTAATTACTTGTTTATCATTCTTATATATATAAAGGATATAACATGATATATTAAAAAATTAAAAAAAGGTAGCATTAATATATATATATATAAATAGAAATAATGGCTCAGATATTAGTTTTATTTATTAATTAAAGACTTAATTTTAGTTAGAATAATATAAATTCTTTTTTAATATATAAAACTTTTTTTTTTTTTTTATTTTTTACTAATTATATTGTTATTATTAATTAATGATTATAGACGGTATATTATCCTTTTCTTTTTTTGTTTCATTCGAAAAAAAATTTTTTTTTTTTATATTGATATTAAAAAAATATTAATTTCCATTGGTGACATTTATGTTTATAATATACCACATTTCTTTAATAAATTATTATAAATGTTTTTAATCTAATTATTATTTCGTTATGAAATTAAAAAAAAAAATATATATATATATATTATATAATACTAATAATACTAATACTAATACTAATAATAATATTAATATTAATACTAATACTACTACTGCTACTACTACTACTACTACTACTAATAATAATAATAATAATAAAAGGATAAATATAAGATATTTAGTATAATACTAATACTAATACTAATACTAATACTAATACTAATAATAATAATAAATAGGATAAATATAAAATATTTAGTTTAAAATAGGAATAAAAATAATATATTTCTACTAGTATTATTTAGATATACTTTGACCATATTTTTTCAACATATATAAATAATGCTTAAAATAAAATAAAATAAATAGTAGAAATATAAATATAAAGTACAGATTGAATAAAATAAAATAAAATAAAATAAATAGTAGAAATATAAATATTACTTATATTATTGAATGATTACTATTATTTTTATTTACATTAGATTAAAACTAAGTTAAAATAGAATTATAATTTAATGAAAGCTTATATTATTATCAAAATATTTTTTAAAAAAATAAAAATTATATCATAAAATAAAATAAAATAAAAAATTTTTAGTTTGGAAAGTTTTATTAATAAATAATTTATTTATACTTTAAATATTTAATAAATTATTTTATTATATAATTAATATTTTGGGAGAGGTCCAAAACGCCATTTTCACGTGATATATCAAATTTTGAGGCTTTTTAAATTAATAGTTATATGATACTATTTTGTTGTATTATTAATTTGTAATTTTTTTCTTAAAATTTATTAAGTGAATAATTAAATAAATTATAATTGTTAGATAAAAATTAATATTTTTTTACAAAAAAAAAAAAAAATAAAATAAAATATTCAAACAATTAAAAGGTTTATTTTTTGTAAAAAAAAAAATATATATATATATATATATTAATAAAATACTTTAACAATTATATAGATTTATTTATTTAAAAAAAATATTAATAAAATACTTTAACAATTATATAGATTTATTTATTTAAAAAAAATATTAATAAAATACTTTAACAATTATATAGATTTATTTATTTAAAAAATATTAATAAAATATTTAACAACTATTAATAAAATACTTTAGCAATTATATAGATTTATTTATTTAAAAAATATTAATAAAATATTTAACAACTATTAATAAAATACTTTAGCAATTATATAGATTTATTTATTTAATAAAAATATTAATAAAAATATTTTATTTTTTATTGACCTTTTTAATTTTTATTTTTTTATTTATTTACTTATTTATTTATACATTTATTTCTTTTTTACTTAAAATTATATTAAATTTTATGGCGTTATAATATAAATTGTAAAAGCCACAAATAAATAGATGGCTTATTAAAATTTCAAAAAAAAATTGGCGTTTTGAACCACATTCAATATTTTTATAATTATTTATTATTTAGAGATAGCAATAATAATTGTTAGAATATGTGAAATCTGAGTTTAAATATATTAAAATGTAATGTATATAATGTAATATATAAGCCACAATGTATTAATATAAAAGCATGTAAATTAATATAATTTAATATTTGTAATTCTTTATCATAAAATATATTAATAAAATTGACATAATTATAAACCACAAATTCATGACTCTTAACAGATTAAGAGTCTCATCTGACTCTTAAAAAGATTCTTAGAAAAAGAATCTTTTGCAGGAAACGATATTATGTCAAGAAGGACATAAAGAAGTTAAAAGAAGAATATTATGATAAAGGTTGCCATTATGTCAATTTTTTGGAATTTAAATCAAAATTGATCAAGATTGAAATTTAGTGATCTAAATTTCAAAAATTCTGAAAACGCGTAAATATCTAATAACTTAATACAAGAAATCCCCCTACATGAAGTAAACACGCTTAAGGATAAAAAAGAAACGTGAAATATATTAAATGAACATATTATTTTGAGACTCTTTATAAATGAAATGATAGTTAATTAATGATAGTAGTTTCAGGCTTTATTTATATCAATCATAGACCGTTTATATCTTCAATCACGGGACTTATAGATAGAGTTTATGAATTTTAAAGATAATAGGAATAAAGAATTAAGAATAAGTTTCAGAATATTATCATTATATTTAATTTATTTGAGATGAATATATAATACTCGCTATAGGTTATTGATATAATACCCGCTATAGGTTAGTGATATAATACTCGATTATTAATCAGAATATCGATAATCGATATAGGTACGGCATCGTATTCATTTTCAGGATGATTATGTGAACTATTATACTTTAAAATTTCTTTCTTATCATTTAAAATAATAAAAGATTTACATTTATTTATTTTTTTATATTCTGTACATTTATAAACTTTGGAATTATCTTTTCTTTTATATGAAAAATTAAATTTATATTTTTTATTAATAATAATTTGTTCTTTTTCTTTGTTGGATTCACTTATATCAATAATTAAATTTTCTTCCATTTCTATATTTTTATAAATATTTTTTAATTATATAATTAAAATTATTATATTAATTATCCAATATTATTCTTAATATTAATTTTGAAAAATTAGTTTTTCAATTATTTGTAAAATAAATAAATAAATAAATAAAGAATGTAATAATATAAGTACAAGTATATAAAATAAAATAAATATTAAATGTAATATTATAAAAGTACAAGTATATATAATAAAATAAATATTTATTATTTTTTTTTTATCAAAGAATATTAAAGGCAATTTATTTTTAAAAATAAAATGGTTTATTTAATTATATATGTTAAAAAAGCAAAAAATCATTTATATTTAATGAGATTATTAACTACCAATAATATTAAACTACATCATTAATTGAATATAATAAAATATGAATATAAAGTACAGATTGAATAAAATAAAATAAAATAAAATAAATAGTTAAAAGATGAATATAAAGTACAGATTGAATAAAATAAAATAATATAAAATAAAATAAATAATAATATTTTATTTTATTTTATTTTATTTTATTTTCTTAAATATGTACTTTATATTCATCTTTTAATTATTTATTTTATTTTATTTTCTTAAATATGTACTTTATATTCATCTTTTAACTATTTATTTTATTTTATTTTATTAAATATGTACTTTATATTCATATTCTACTATTTATTTTATTTTATTTTATTTTATTAAATATGTACTTTATATTCATATTCTACTATTTATTTTATTTTATTTAATTTTATTCAATCTGTACTTTATATTTTAATATAAAGTTATTTTATTTTATTTTTATTAATACTTGTATTTTTATTATAATTCAAATATTTATTTTATTTTATTAATATTTGTATTTTTATTATAATTAGTTTTTGTATTCTTATTATAATTCAAATATTTATTTTATATTATTTTTACTAATATTTGTATTTTTATTATAATTCAAATATTTATTTTATTTTTTTTATTAATATTTGTATTTTTATTATAATTCAAATATTTATTTTATTTTATTTTATTTTATTTTATTCAATCTGTACTTTACATTCATATTCTACTATTTATTTTATTTTATTTTATTTTATTTTATTCAATCTGTACTTTACATTCATATTCTACTATTTATTTTATTTTATTTTATTTTATTTTACTTTATTTTATTTTATTTTACTTTATTTTATTTTAAAAATATATTTATTTTTATTAATAATTGTAAATTATTATAAAGATTTCCTAATTACAACTCTTCTTTATTTTAATTTTGGAGAAGACCCTGAATAATTGGGTTCATAAATTAAAATATATTAATAAAGATTAATTAAATATAATAATACTATTAAAAATTAGTATCACATAAAAGTCCCGCATATCAATATTTTGATCATATGAGTAATAATAAATTATTATTATATTCTATGATTGTTAATAAGAAAAACTAAAATTACTAATTAAATTATTTTCATATTTTAATAATAACATTAATAATATTTTTTTTATTATTGGTTTTATTACAAAAGAAAAAATATATTATTAAAAAAAAATATATATATATATATATATAAAATGATTAATTACTTAACATATGATTTTTTTAATAAATGATTTTTAACACTAATGAAATTTAAAAAAAAAAGAATAATTAAAGATTAATATGGCTGAAGTTATTAATAAATTATCTCAAAAAAAAAAAAAAAAAAAAAAAAATGACGAAATACGTCATGATATTTTCATAAATGATATCGATATTGTTCTTGAAACTATTGCAAATCAAACTAATATAGTTTAAAAAAAAAAAAATAAATCTTACACGACAAGAAAATTAACTAATACTATAAAATTAATGTATAAATTAATTAAAAAAGTAAAAGTGAAAAAATTCCATCAGAAATAATTCAAAACCCAAAACCAAAAATTAGTTCAAGATTAAATAAAACTTTTTGTTATAAGGTATCAACTAAAACAGAAAATATTAAAGATAAAATTAATGATATTCCGAATATTTTTTCACCAAATATTCAATCTGCTGTTGAATTATCATACAATAAAATTGAGAAAGATATAAAAACTTACCAAAATCTAATGAACATTATCTTAATCTATTAAGGTTTATTAATTTATGGACATGATTATGTTTACTTTATTAGATTAATATTATTTTATTAATGCTACATTATAAAGAGCTACACTGATTTAACTAATGCAATTTACATATATTTATATGTTTACATTTGTGGCTTGTACATTTATGATCTATTACTATATGTTTCAATATATTTGACATGTATTGTATTAAATATGTTTAAATAAATTTAATATTTTTTTTTCATATTTCACATATTTTAGCACTCCTCTTCAAACCTATTTTATTTGAAAAATTAAATTTGGTTGCTGGTGAATATGTTTATTAATAATATCTTAAATTTTATACCATGATTTCTAATATTACCTATTTTTTATTCTAAATACTAAATATTTCCTAACTTTATATTATTTTAATTTCATCTAAAGAACTATTTAAATAATTTTTTTAAATATTTTTTTTGAATTTATATTATTTTAATTTCATCTAAATAACTATTTAAATAATTTTTTTTAATATTTTGTGAATTTTTATTATTTTAATTTCATCTAAAGAACTATTTAAATAATTTTTTTAAATATTTTGTGAATTTTTATCGTTCCCCCTAGAATTAAGTATTTTCTGTAACGCCATTATATATGATGAACCTAAGTATTATTTCTTATTATATTATATGGTTTAAGCATACCATTTAAATCTCTGTGATGATGATGGAAACCTTTTTCTTGAAGGATGATATTAAAATTATTAAATTATGGTAAATTTTCTTATTATCTATATTAATTTTAATATACTTTTCCACTTTTTAATTTTTTATTTTGTTTTTGATTTTGTTTTCTCTTCCTTTTATTATTGTTAGTATTATAATCATCATCGTCTTCATTACTATTATTATTATTATTATTATCTTCATCAGTACCTGTATTATTATTTCTTATTTTAATGTTTTTACTCTCATCATATTCTTCTATAATACAGGAATATTCCTTATTTAGCTTAGTAAAATTTATTCCAACTAATAAAACTTTTCCTTGATACCCTTTATTTTTTAATCCAAAATAATACTGCTCATCATAAATCTGTTGGATGGCACTATTTGCTGACTCTCCAACTTTAAGCTCTATTATTATAACCGTTCCGTTATACTTATCTTTTGGATAAAATATAAAATCTGCTTTTCCTTTTCCAGCTTTCGTTTCTTTCTTAATATCATGTGTACTCTGGGCATCTATATAGGCAAATTGTATCACGTAACTTAAAGAAACATGTTTATAATAATTATCTAATGCTGAATATTTCTTTTGTATATTCTTTATGATATCACAAACCGTTTTAGTATCCTTACTTAATGTGGCTTCTAAAATTTTTTTTGAATTGCTAATCAAGTCTTTATAAATGCCAAAATCATTATTGTTTTTAAATACTTCGTCAAATTTTTCAAATAATTCTACATTTGGAATAAAAACTTCCTCTTTTTTTATATCGTAAGTAAGAAATCCATAAACAACCATGGATGAATACATTTCATTTTTCATTTCTTCATTATTATTTTTCTCTTGATCATTTCGTTTAATATTTTTATTTTTATATCTAATGTGTTTATTATCTGCTCCATAACCTCTCAATTTAATTTTTATTTTTTCATGTAAAATTAACTTTAAAAATTCTTCTTTTACTCCATTTATATTAAAATTTATGTGGTTTTTTACTTCATAAAAGTTTCCCGTCTTTGTCCAATAATTACGTATTTCATTATTCATTAAAGCAGAAGTTATTGACAATGGATTAAATATTTTTTCACCAGTATTACTTAAATATCCGTTATACCGCTTTTCTAAATCTCCATAATTTAATTTTTTATTTTCAAGGCAAAGTTTATGAACTTCTTTTTCAGTAAACCTAAAGTATTCATAATATTGATTATCTTCTAACATTGAATATTCAGTAAAAAAATTTAATTTCGATTGGGTAGTTCCTTTTGCAGGAGTTAAAATACCTGTCATATATGCAAATGCCACATAAGGTTTATCCTTTAATAAATCATTCAAATAAGATACATATATATTTCTATCATTAGCTGTAAATAATATATCTTCTTCAAAGATGTAATCCCATTCATCTATTACGAAAATAAATTTTTCTTTTGTTTTACAGTATAAATTACTTAAATACTTTGATAATATTATATTTTCTTTTATTTCATGTATTTTAAAAATATCATCTAATTCATTCATTATTTCATTATCCAATATACTTAAATATTCATTTAAAGTTAACTTTTCATAATCTTTAATATCTGAAAAATTTAAATATATTGTATGATACTTTCCTTGAGTTTCCTCATAGCTTAATTTCTTTTTTTTAAAACTAGTATTTTCAGTTTCTAAATCTCTTGTGTTATTAGTTATTGTTTCAGATTCAATGTTTTCTTCTTTTGAAATATTTAAGTTGTCAAATATCTTTTTAAGTTTTTCTTTATCCCTTTCATTATTAATTTTACTATAATATGCAATAATCATATTGGCTATTGAAGATTTTCCAAATCTTCTTGGTTTTGAAATACATATGTATCTTTTATTCTTTTGTAATAATTTATTAAATTTACGAATTATATTAGATTTATCAACAAAATATTCACTTTGATATAATATTTCAAATTCATCATATCCAATAGCACTATCCACATAAATACCCATTATTTACAATGATAGTTTAATTTGTATCAGTTGAATATTTTTTTCCTTTCAATATGGATTATTATCTCTATCTACTCTTAAAAGTTGTTTTTAATAGTAGATATTATAAGATTTAAATGTTACTTTAAGTTTATAAAATAGAAAAAAAAAAAAAAAATCATAATATAATTTTATATAATTATTTAATTTATATATAATATTTTTTGTTATTTATTAAAGATTTTTATTAATAAGTTTTATTTATATAAAATATAAATAGGTAATTACAAAGATTTAACGTAGTAAAATTTACATGTATTTATACTAAAATATGGCTTGCTCTAGAATATTATTAATTAATTACATTATATTAAATATATATTAAATTTATATTATCATTAATCTAGAATTGTTTTAATATATAAATTCACATATTGTAACATTCCCCTCTAAACTTAAATTATTTAAAATAATTTTAGTTTGAATTATTTAGATATAAAATAAATAAATTTATATAAATATTAAATAAAATTTAATGTATTAATTTCAATAGATTTATGAAAATAAATTTTGAATTAATGTGATTTATAAAAAATTTTATCTGTAAATGTTTTCATTTTAGATCCATTTATATTTTTAGTTAATGCATCAGCAAGCATTTCATTAGTGTTTTTATATTCTAATTTTATTCTATTATTTATAATATTATCTTTATTAAAATAATATTTTATAGAAATATGTTTAAATTTTGTGTTAATTTCTCCATTTTCAATGCAGATTTTTGATGCCATATTGTCAGTATATATAGTTATTGGTAATTTCTTATTAAATAATTCAATTAATATATTCCTAATCCATAATACTTTCTTTGTACATTCAGATGTGCTTGTATATTCTGCCTCTGCAGTAGAAGTAGCAACTGTGTTTTGTTTCTTGGAATACCAACAAATGGGTGAATTTCCCATTAAAATAATATGACAGGAGGTAGATTTTCTGTCTTCTTTATCTCCTGCAAAATCAGCATCTGTATAAGCATGCATATGTCCATGTCCGTTGAATAATAATTTAAAATTTTTAGTATTAAATATTTAAAAATATTTATTACTTTCTTCCAGTCAGAAGTTGTTGGGTTTTCACAGTGTCTTGCAGCTTTATGGACCGAGAATGAAATGTCAGGTCTAGTACATTTTGCTAGATAAATAAGTGAACCAGTGGCACTTTTATAAATAGTAGGGTCAAACGGAGTATTATTTTCAGAAATAATATTATCTCAAGAGCATGGTGTATTACATTTTTTAATATTATTAATTTTGTAGGATTTGAGTAAATTATCTATAAAGTTTCTTTGATGCATGTAATATTGTTTATTTTTATTTTCAATAGTTATTCCTAAAATATATTTAACTGGTTCACAATTGGATATATTAAATCTTTTTGTTATTTTATTTATGAAAAATTTTATTTCCTGATCTGATCCCGTGATTATCATATCATCAACGTAGTGATATACGGGACTTTTATGTGCAATAATTTATAAACAGTGGGTTTTAAATAATTGTAGTTTAGTAAATTTTATTAATAATATTATAATATTCGTACAATTAAAATAATAATTCTAATTCCTAAAAATTTACAAGAGAGTCCTCTATTTCTAATATAAATAATTTAATTTATAAGAAATAGGTAATATATTAATTATATATTCTAATATATAGAACTATATAAATTTTATATGAAATAAAGTATTATAATTATTATAATTATAATAATACATATTGAAATAAAATAAAATAAAATAATTATTATCAAAAAGATATAAATTTAATATTTAATAATTATTATTAAATATACAAATATGTTACTACACATATTTGTTTTATATCAGAAATGCCCTTGCTAAAAATTAAACTATATATTTTTTTTTAAAAGAAAATATAAGGTTTAATTAATATAAATAATAATTTTTAAAATTTTATTTTCTTTTGTATCTATAATTCCTAATTGTTCGTTTGGTATCAACGCGATTGTTACTATAAATAATAATATCCTTTAAAGCGATCTCAGGTTTGGGCATCATTAATTTATTAATTTTTATTTTATTCTTTTTAATTTTAATTTTTATTTCCTTATTACTATCTATATTTATAATTTTACTAAAATCAATCTGGGAATTTTTATTATTAACTGAATACTTTTTATTTATACATTGCTCGTTATTATTATTATTTGGAATAATTTGAATATTGTTTATTTATGAATTTTTATTATCAATAATTTTTGATTCTTTAGTCAAACTACTGTTAATATTATCAACTTGTACAGATTCTTTAATATTTATTTCTTCATTTACATTTTTATTACAATTTTTCTTATAAATTATATTTTTAAAATTCTCAATAATATCATTATTATCTTTATTCTTTTTCTATTTAAATTATTATCTTCATTATTATCAATAGTTTTAATTTTTATTGTTATAATATTATTAATTTCTATATTATTATTTTGATTTTTCTTAATATCATCATTACCATTGGAATTATTTTTATTTTCTTCTTTAGTAATTATACTATTATTATTTGCTTCACATTTTCCATTATTAGCATTTCCTATTTTATTATTTCCTCTGAAATTATCCATTTTTAACGCGTTTAATTTATTTTATTCTACATTTACTGTTTTATCCAACGAGTCTTTTTTATTATTGTTAATATTATTATTTGTAACCAAATTAGATATACTATTATTGACAATATTATTGATTGAATTATTATTAATTACATTTTCATTAATATTATTAATATTGTTACTATCTTTATTTTTGTCATTTCCTGTATAATTATTGCCTTTATTACTATTATTAATTGTTGAATTATTATTTAAATTTTGTATTAAAATTTTCCTTTTTCTTAAATTGTAAAAATTATTATTACTGATATTATAATTTTCATTGCTAATACTTAAATTATTGTTATTATCATTATTCATATTAAATCTTCTATAATTCCTAAAATTTCTCTGATTATTATTTCCACTCCATGTGTTAAATGTATTATCATTATAATTCCTATAATTACTATTAACAATGTATCCATTGTAATTGTTGGAAGAACTGTTAATAGATATTCTATTATTTCCTTTATTCAATGAATTACTAAAGTTATTAATATATGTATCCCTTGGTTGTATATTAGATGAATAATTTTTATAATTATTTAAACTTTTTTTATTTCTCCAGTGAGATTCTTGTAATATATTTTCATAATTGTTATTCCTTTGGTTTTCCCTCCAATATCTTTTTTTTATGAGAACAACACATTCATCTAAAGTAAGAGTTCTATTTACCTCTCTTACTTTTTCCATAATTACCTTTACGATGTCATCTTCAGCAGCCATAATTATGTAACTAAATTTATCTTCATCGGTAGTAATACCTTCCTTCTTAAACCAATCATTAATTTTAAACTTCCAAATTTCAGCGTTTCTATTAGATCCAGTAATTCTTGGAAGGGACCCAATGTCTACCCGATGGCCAGTAAAATTATTATTTCTCATTGTTAACAATTAATTAATTAATAATAATAATAATAATAATGTTTCTTTATTAAAATTATATATTTTAAAAATTTATAAATAATTCTTTTTTTTTTTTTTTTTTTTTTTAATGAATAATGATTAAATCTCCAAATATTAATATATTTTAAAACAATTTATTTTATCTATAATAAAATGAAAGAAATAACTTATATTGTATAACTCTCTCTTCACCTAAGATAAAATAACTATAAACAACCAAAAAAAATTAAAAATTTATGTCTTAAACAGTATATTTTAATTAATCCTAACTGAAGAGAATTCATGTAAATATATATACGGATTTATAATTAATTAACAAAATTACTAAACACCACTACTTATAAATTACTTTTTACACAGCACATCCCCGATATCTCCACCAATTTTTGATATACGGGACTTTTATGTGCAATAATTTATAAGCAGTGAGTTTTAAATAATTGTAGTTTAGTAAATTTTATTAATAATATTATAATATTCGTACAATTAAAATAATAATTCTAATTCCTAAAAATTTACAAGAGAGTCCTCTATTTCTAATATAAATAATTTAATTTATAAGAAATTGGTAATATATTAATTATATATTCTAATATATAGAACTATATAAATTTTATATATAAATTTAATATTTAATAATTATTATTAAATATACAAATATGTTACTACGCATATTTGTTTTATATCAGTAGATACCAATCAAACACGTGACTTTATTATTGAAAATTTTGAAGAACATACAAGGTTCAGACTTTAATTGTTTAAATCCATTGTTAGTAATAAAATTAGTGATTGTTTTGTACCATTGCCTTCCTGACTGGCGTAAGCCGTATAATGCTTTGTTTAACTTCCAAAAACCTTTACCATAATTTGGATCACCTTCATTGATGTATAAATTACTTTGTCTAAATCAGCATTTAAATATGCTGACTTTAGGTCTAACTGAAACATATTCCAATGTAGTTTTGAAGCTATAGAAATTATTAGCTTTAAACTGTCTGAATTTAATGTTGGTGAATATGTTAAATCGAAGTCTGTACCGTATTTTTGTGTAAATCCACGGGCGACTAAGCGAGCTTTGTATTTTGAAATATTATTATTTTTATCTCTTTTTGTGGCAAATACCCATTTTGTAGTAATAACTGATTTGCTATTAGGTATATGTCTTACAAAAGTCATTGTTTTATTTCTATATAAATTATTTAATTCTTCTTTGATGGCTTCAATCCATTTTTCTTTATTTTTACATGTGATAGCTTGATTAAAACTTAATGGGTTGTCGAGTTCGATAGATTGAATAGATAAATTAATGTCCCGTTTTTTGCTTGATTCTTTAATTAATGGACTACCGTGGCGTTTCATTAAAATTTGTGGAGTTGGTACATTTATATCACGTGCCTTTTTGTTATTCATGTTATTATCTATGTCTAATGTTCTTTTATTTGATTTATGATTGTTTAGATTATTAGTGTGCGTATTCGAATTGTTCAAAGTTGTAGAATCATCGGAATTGTTATAGTGTTGTATATCTGATGATAATTTGTTGTTTAATTGATCGTTGTTATTACTATTTTCATCAATGTTATTTGGTTCATTTTGTGGCGCATCCTTATTATTAATATCGTGATTCAAATTGTTTTGATTATTTATTTTGTCATTTAAATCATCATTATTTTCAAATAATGAATGATCAATGTTATTATTATAATTTAATGATAGAGTGTTTTTATTGTTATTGTTATTGTATTTGTGTAATTCGTAATTAAAAATATAATTTGCTGGTATGTCTTTTTGGAATATAGCTTCCCCAACTAAGTGAATACTTTGATCCTTAAAATCCATTGCTATGTAGCTATTTGAATCAAAGTTAATTCCTAAAAATATACCTTGTTTGGTGTTTGGTTCAAATTTAGAGTTTTTATTCATAGTATTATTGTAATGCATAACACAACCAAAAACTTTAACTTTATCTAGATTAACTTTTCTGTTATAAAATATTTCATTCGGAATCAGATTAGTGATATTTTCATGTGGCGTTATATTGTACAAAAGTTAGAATATATAGCTACAAAAGACCAAAAATCGAGGCTTAGCTTAGCCCAATGTATTAATGTTTTGGTTGCGTTTTGTAATGTTTGATTATACCTTTCTGCAATACCGTTGTTTTGTGGATTATATGGAATAGAAAAAATCTTTTTAATACCCATCTTTCTGCAGAATTTCTTGATACGAGAATTATTGTATTCTCTGCCATTGTCAGATTTAAAATATTTAATTTTATTTTCAAAGTGATTATTGATGTATTTAATAAAATTAATAATTATATTTATTGCCTCCGATTTTTCTTTCATAAGATATACCCAAGATTTTCGGCTAAATTCATCAATGAAGGTAATAATGTATTTGAAGTTATCTTGAGATACCGGATTAATAGGCCCCATAATGTCTGAATGTATCGTTTCGAGAACCTTTTGAGCCTTTGGAGGAGTTTTATTGTGTGGCTTTGATTTAAGTTTGGATATGGCGCATTCCAAACAGTTATTAGTTTTAATGTTGTGTAATTCAAGGTATTTTGAAATATCCTTTTGATAAAAGTGACCGAGTCTTTGATGCCAAAGCATTAATGATTGATTATTTAATTCTGTAGAGTTTATATCAGGTTTATAATATTGAGTAGAAGGGATAACAAAAGTATTTGTATTGTTTGTGGCGAATTCCCCAATTGTATAATTATTTTTAAAAATTTTTAGATAGATATTGTCATTTTTATATAATATAGTGGCGTTATAGCCATCCTTAGCAAGTTTGACACCATCTATAAGATTTTTGTTAATGTCTTTGGAGTAAAATACCTTTTCTAGTGTAATTTTGTGGCAGTTGATTATGCCATTAAATCTTCCAAATCCTTCAAATGTGCATGTAGATTTATTTGCACACTTCATAGTAATATTTGTTTTGGTAAAATTTTCCAGAATTGAAATATCATTCGTAATATGTTCACTGGATCCTGTATAGTAAGTCCAAAATATGGTTCTAGTAGTATCGTGACCAATATTGTCACGTGAATTGAAAATGTAATTTTCTGATGAAACTTTTGTATTTTGAGTTACTTTTATTATTATATTCTTTATTTATTTATCTATTTATTTATTAATTTATACATTTATTTATTTTAAAATAAATTGTATTATAATTTTTTATGGCGTTAACAAAAAATTTTACAAGCCATTAAAAATAAATGGCGTATTGAAAATTTGTATTTTAAAAATTGGCGAAATGAACCACATTCGATATGCGGGACTTTTATGTGATACTAATTTTTAATAGTATTGTTATATTTAATTGGGGAGAGCGCGTCTCGAAACCGCACGTGATTAATTATAAACCTCATATTTTTAAGGTGGCGTCTTATATATAATTTTTTTTATATAAATAAATAATTAAATAATAATTAAATATAAAATTTATTTTATAATAATTTCAAAATTTAATATATATAATTGATAATAAAAAATAAAAAAAATAAAATAATTAAAAAGATTAAAAAAAAAAATAAAAAAAAAAAATATAATAAAATATTTTCGTATTTATTTATATTTATAACTGTAATTTTTAAAAATAAAATAATAAAAAAATTAAAAAAAAAAAAAAAAAATAAAAAAAAAAAAGAAATAAAATAAAAAATAAAATAAAATAAAATAAAATATTTTCATATTTATTTATATTTATAACTGTAATTTTTTATTATATAAATAAATAAATAAATAAATAAATATTTTACTTTATAATACAAAAATTGTTAAAATATTGAAGTTTTGTATATATATTATATTAAGGAGTTTTGTGATATATTTTAATATATATATTTTCAAGTATAAGACCAATAATATATTTGTGTAACCTAAATAAAATAACTATAAATATTTTATAATATAAAATTCATCAACTATAACCCCTTTTAATAAAATAGACGAAATTAGATTTTCATTTTCTATAAACATAAATAAAACGAACCTTTTATTTTTTAACAAAAATAATAATTTTTATTATATAAATAAATAATTAATTAATTAATAATTAAATAATATTTTATTTTATAATAAGAAAATAAAATAAAAAAAAGAAAAGATAAATATTTTTTTAGTAATTTTCTTGAAATAAAATAAAATATTTTTATATTTATTTATATTTATAACAGTAATTTTCAAAAAAAATTGAAAATAAATAAATAATAATTAAATATTTTATTTTATAATAATTTCATAATTTAATATATATATATATGTATATTGATAATAAAAAAAAAAATAAAACAAAAAAAAAAAAATAAAAATAAAATATTTTCATATTTATTTATATTTAAAACCGTAATTTTTTATTATATAAATAAATAAATAATAATTAAATAAATATTTTATTTTATAAAAAAAATATACAATAAAAAAAGAAAAGATAAATATTTTTTTAGTAATTTTCTTGAAATAAAATAAAATATTTTCATATTTATTTATATTTATAATTGTAATTTTTATAAAATTTGAAAATACATATTAAATAAAAAATAAAAATTAAATATTTTCATATTTATTAATATTTATATTGAAAATTTTGATGGAGGGAAATCTAAAAATTGATGTAAGTGAAACTAATCGAGGAAAAGAACAAATAATTATTGACAGAAAGTTTAAATATAATTTTTCAAAATTAAAAAAAGATAATACAAAAATATATAGATGTACTGAATATAAAACATTAAATAAATGTAAGTCTTTTATTATTTTGAATGATAATAAAGAGGTTTTAAATTATGAATCTTCCCATAATCATCCTGGTAATGAAATTAATGCCTCCAAATCATTAATAAAACATAAAATTAAAGATGAAATAAAAAAAGTTTAATTCCTTCTGATATAAAATCGAAACGTATATTTGATGGAATTTCTCAAGAAATAGAATATATATGCCCTGAATATAAAACAAGTAAAACCCAAATAACTGTAAAGATATGATCAATATCTTTAGTACATTAATTAATTTATTTTGTACATTAAATTATTTAATGTAGTTCACGTTTAAGAAGTAATGCTAATACATTAAATTATGTAAAATATATTAATTTATGTAACGAAATGATTTATACAAGTAAATAATAAGTTTATATTTTACAATCTATAAATTAATTTCTAAAAAACTTAAAATTTAATAATAAAATATTTTAATAATTTTAGTTTAATTTTAGTTTAGTTTAAATTTAGTTTAGTTTAAATTTAGTTTAGTTTAATAATCATAAAAACTAAATAGTAATATATAATTAATAGTATTAATAATAAAAGAATAATAAATAAATAATAAATAAGAACTTATTCAATTTGAGTCAAAACAAATTAAATAAAAAGTTTATTGAATTAGTTTTAGTTATTTTATAATTTTATTTTATTTTAGATTAGTTTTTGTTTATTTTATATTGAATATATGTTTAAATAAATAGAAATAGTATATTATAATATAATTAAGAAAAAATATAAATACATGTAAAATTATTTTATTTTTAAGGAAATGTAGTTGTTATTAACTATTTTGAAGTTAATAACTAAAAAAAGTATTTTATAATAAAGTGATTAATAAAAGAATTTTTTAAAAACAAATTTCATTTGTATATATAGTATTTTTGTTTTTTGTTTTTGTGTAATTGTAATCTGCTCCATAAGGAACACTTTACAATAACAAGATATAAAAATAAACAATTATTTCCTAATATAAGAACATTTGATGAAGTTCCTAATGAATCTGAATATTATAAAACAATAAGAGGTGAATGCTTTATGATATTCAAAAATTCTAATATATTAATTTTTCAATCACCATTCCAAGCAAAATTATTTATGGAGAATAACCATATATTTGCTGATGGTTATTCAAGTATTCATTACCAGAACTTATGTTACAGAATTATTTATTTATTATTTATAAATTATTTATTATTTATTATTTATTATATATTATTTAATATTTATTATTTATAATTTATTAATTATTTAATATTTAATATTTATTATTTATTTAATATTAAAATTTAATACTTATTATTTATTTATTATTTATAAATTATTTATTATATTTATTATTTATTATTTAATATTTATTATTTATAATTTATTAATTATTTAATATTTAATATTTATTATTTATTTAATATTAAAATTTAATACTTATTATTTATTTATTATTTATAAATTATTTATTATATTTATTATTTATTATATTTATTATATTTATTATATTTATTATTGTCAGAAATAAAAAACTATTGAAATAATTATATTAATTCTTTGTATTATAAATTAAATATATAGCCAATAATCTACTATGAATAAATATTAAAAAATATAATTTGTATAAATAATTACATTTTTGTAATTGATTTTTTTTAACTTTTTTATCTTCTTCATAAAATAATAATAAAGTATATAATCAAAACATACTAATTCACTAATTCATCTCGTTAATATTTTTCGTGTCTTTTTGGATTTAAAAGATTAAGAGTCTCAACTCACCAGTTGAGTAAAACACAAAGTTAAGTATTAAAAATTAAATTTTATATTATTAATTAAATATAACAGGAAATTATTAAAAAAAAAAAAAAAAAAAAAAAAAAAAGGCTATTATTAACATATTTTTTTTGTTCTTATTAATCCATTACTAAATATCATATAAAAATAATAAAATTATATTACAATGTCTATAATACAAAATAAATAAAAGGTGCATTTTAAAATATCAATAAAAATGTTAAGTCTCAATTAAAAAATAAAAAAATGAGGACTAAAATTCACAAAACTGAAACAACATAAAATAAAAAAATATATATATATATTTAAAAAGGAGAGACAGCAAGTATTGAGAAGATAAAATTAGATATTAATAATAGTCAACAAATGTTAAGATGAAAAAATATATAATAGTCATCTAACAATATTATTATAGTTGAAAAGAATATATTATAATATCATAATCTAATAAATCGAATAATAGTCAACTAAATAAAAGGTTGAAAATAATTGAGATAAAGTTAAAGAAAAATGTTAAGTTGAAAATACATCGCAATAGTCAGCTAACATTAATTTAATAATAGTCAACTAAAAAAAAAAGGTTGAAAATAATTGTAATAAATTTTAACAAAATTGAAAAATAAACGTTGAGTTGAAAATATAACACAATAGTCAACTAATATTAATTTAATAATAGTCAACTAAAATAAAAAGTTGAAAATATGATATATAAATAATAAATATTCATATGATAATCAACTTTAATAAAATGTTGAAAATAATGATTAAATATATGATAATATCTAATTATATACTTCATTTATCTAATCAATATATCAATAAATCTATTCTAATCACACAAGGAGTTATTAAAAGCATATAAAAAGTTATACTAAACTATACCAACATTCTAACATATTAAATTCTATTTATAGAGCCAATCAAAAATATTAACTATATTCAATTATACAGTAACTTAACACTAACCAATAAAATAAATCCAAGAAGTTTTTGTAAATTAAAATTATATAAACAACAATAACAAAATGAAACATTAATATTCATCAGTTCATCAGATGACAAAACAAAAACATTTATTCGTTACAAACAGAAACAGGAATATTTACATTCATATAATAGTTTATAATATATTAAATTAAATTTATAGTGTTTATTTATATATAAAACATTCGTTTTTATTCCCTTTTAAAAAAATAATCAATAGAATAACAATAAATAAATTTAATTAACTAATTGAAACATAATCAACTATTTTACTAAAATCTAAATACTATCATACAAAATGACTGGAAGAAGAGGAAGACCACAATTGACCAACATTGGAGAGTCAAACAACATAAGGAGATTGGTTAACTTCAGTTATACGGAGAACTTCAACAGAGTGACCGACTTAACTACTGAAAACTATAGAGGATGGAAACGTAATATTATCCATCTTTTAAGTATTAATGACCTATTAATATATGTAACTAAAGAAAAAATAAGAAAATTGAGAAAAAGAGATATCAAGGAAAATATTGAAAAATATACAGAAGATCAATTTGATGATTCTCTAGTGTACGATTTGAATGTGGAAGAAAATGATATAAACAATGATATAATAGCCCAGTGGATTATCATGAACAGCTTAAGTGAAGCTACCCAAAAGGTGATGAAAGGAAAAGCGAATACTGCCTATAAAATTTGGAACTTTCTCAAATCCACTTTTACCAAGAACCAGCAAATAAGGAAAATGGAACTCAAAAAAAAACTAGATGAATTAAAATACGATGAAGAGAAAGACATTAATATATTTATGTCTGAATTACAAAATATTATCGACGATCTAGAAAAATTAGATGGTGACATGAATTCCAATACTAAAGTTGGTATTCTAAATAGGACATTACCTGAAAACTTAAGGTACATTAACGTTTTTCAATACATAAATAATTGGGAAGAATGTACATCCTATGTCAAGCGTGTAATTCCAGAAATAATAATTTCAAATAATATTGAAACAAATAATATAAAAATTGATAATACCAAAGGATATTTTCAATTGAAAATGATAACACCAATCATAAAAACATAAAATCAAAAATAAAGAAAAATATACAAAGAACAACAACCAGAAGGAATGGAAGATGTAACTACTGCCATAAAAAAGGACATTATTTTTACGAATGTAGAAAAAGGTTATCAGATAAAAAACTAAAGTTCAAAAGAAGAAGAAATATTAAAAACAACAATCGAAGAAGACAATTTCATGGAAAGAAAAACTATGCAAATTTTGTTCAAAGGGATAATTACAATTCTATATATTCGGATTTTTTCACTAAAGATTACAACGATAATGAAACTGTGAACATCAATTATATACACAAAGGAAAATCTCAAACATCAGTAAGCAATAAAGAATTAATATTTTGGATTTTAGACTCTGGTGCTTCAATAAATATCACTAACAGAAAAGATAAATTGATAAATATAAAAACATGCAATGAAAAAATTTATCTTGCGAATAATGAAACATTAACTACAAAATACATTGGTACATTCAAAGGGTACATTAATGATCAAGAAATAACCATCAATGACGTATATTATTCACTATTTATTGATAAAAATCTTCTATCAGTAGGAAAGTTAAATCAACAAAACTACAAAATAGTTTTTAACATTCATCACAATAAACCATGTGCTACCATTTGTGACAATCATCGAAATAAAATCATAAACGTATTATCATATTCAAATAACACATTTAAACTTTTTATGTCTACACATCCATTACAACTAAAGGATATCGAAAAAATCAACATTAACAATGAAATTAATTATACGAATATGAAAATCCAAGATAAACTTAACTTATGGCATAGACGTTTAGCCCACTTTGACATTAGAACGATTAAGTACAAATTATTAAACACTAACGTGATATTAAAATGTCCATTATGTATTCAATCCAAAATTAGAAACAAACCTTACCCCAAAGGCAAAAATAAATCACAACACATATTCGAATTAATTCACATGGACTTAGTGGGACCACTACCAGATTCTATTCATAGTAATAAATATTTCTTTACTATATTAGATGACTTCTCTAGATATGGCTGAGTACTCTTTCTTAAAGGCAAAAACGATACATATCATGCATTTTACAATTGATTCCGTAATGTAAAAAACAAATACAACACTAGGATTAAGTATATTCGTTCAGACAACGGAACTGAATTTGTAAATACAAAATTTAAAGAATTCTGCTCCCAATATGGTATCCAACATCAATTAACTATACCATATAACCCCCAACAAAACGGAAAAGCAGAACGTTTCAATGGAACTTTAATCAATGCAGCTAAAACACTACTCAATGACGCCAAACTAAGTCATCAATTTTGGGAAGACGCCATTGATACAGCAAACTATGTTAGAACCGTCTTCCCCACAAAGGAAATTCTAATAAAATTCCATATGAAATATTAAACAAAACTAAAATAGATTACTCTAATATTAGGGTTTTTGGATGTAAAGTTTTTTTCTTTATTCCGAAAAACTTCAGATCAAAATTTGATAACAATGCTTCACCAGGTATCTTCCTCGGTTATTCAAGTAATCCCACAGGATACAAAATTCTCGACATTACAAATAACAAAATTGTTCTTTCAAGAAATGTAGAATTCTTCGAATCAAACCCAGGTAATTCTTTCTGCACTCATTGCAATAAAGATGTTTCAAATTTTATTCCAAACCATGAAATTAGAAGGAATAATACTAGTACTTATTTCAATAACAACAGTTATAATCCAAACATCATTTCAAATAATTATCATAACAACATTGATCTACCAAATCCAATACATATCCATAAACAAAATACTAAAAATAGCAACAAAAATCCAAAAGTAAATAATAATAATAATAAAAATAACAATAATAACAATAACATTAATAATAATAACAATAACATTAATAATAATAATAGTAGCAACAACAACAACAATAAAAACAATAACACCAACAATGATAATATCAATAGCAATGAAATCGACAATAATAATATCATTAATAATAATACAAACAATAAAAATATTAGTCTCGTCTCAACATCTCATGATCATATCGTCATTAACAATGTAATCGAAAATGTAAAAACCAAAAGCAACAACACAACAAGCAACAGTAATAATAAAAGGAAAACAGATAGCATTAACATAAGTAAGAAAAATAATAAAAAGAAAAAATACAATGAAAAATTAAGAGAACCTTTCAATTTCGATGACATAAAAAATTTACCTGACAAAACAGAATGGTTGGAATCAATCAAGGAAGAATTACAAAATATGAAATCATTACAAGTTTTTGAATCAGTCGAAAAAATCCTTGAAGGCGTTAATGTTACTGCTTCTAGGTGGATATTCAAATTCAAAAGGAATTCGAGAGGTGAAATTATCAAAAGAAAATCAAGATTAGTAGCTAAAGGATATACACAACAAGAAGGAATTGATTTTCATGAAACCTTCTCACCTACATTAAAATCAGATTTAATTAGAATTTTCACCGCATTAGCTGTTCAAAACAATTTCCAAATACACCAAATAGATATCAACGCAGCATACCTCAACACTCCTTTAAAAGAGGAAATTTATATGAAACCACTAAAAGGACATGAGGATTATAATAAAAAATATTGGAAATTAAGAAAGGCTATTTATGGATTGAAACAAAGTGGTAAACAGTGGAACAATGAACTAGACAAATACATCAAGAAGATTGGATATAAGAGAATCATCAGTGAACCATGTCTTTATTCAAAGAGAAACAAACACAATAAAATATCCAGTATTTTGGTTATATACGTTGATGATATATTATTAGCTGTGGAAAGAGTAGAAATTGAAAACACAAAAAAATTAATTAAAGAAAGATTTAAAATTAAAGACACAGGTAAAGTTAATTTCATAATTGGAATAAAATTTATTAAACATAAAAATGGTTATTTTTTAAATCAATCTAGGTATGCAGAAGAAATATTAGAAAAATATGGAATGAAGAATTCTGTATCATCAAGAAATACAAAACCAATAATAGACGAAGAGCTAAGAAAGAATAAAATTGACAAAACTAAATACAGAAGTGCCATAGGGAATCTATTATACTTAGCTATATCTACAAGAACGGATATCATGTATTCTGTTGGAAAGGCTGCAAGAAGATCAAAGGATCCCAATCTCGAAGACTGGGCAAATGTACTGAAAATACTCAGATACCTTAAAGGAACAATACAATATGGTTTAAACTTTACAAAACACCAAGGAATAAAAGCTTTCGTTGATGCCGATTATGCAGGCGACCTGGAAACAAGAAGATCCACTACAGGTTTTTTGATAACCGTAGGAAACACTCCGACTAGTTGGTGTTCGAAGCTCCAACATTGTGTCTTTACATCTACAGCAGAGTCTGAATACTACATCCTTAGTGAATGCAGCAAACATTGCATCTGGTATCTAAATCTACTGAATGAATTTGGATTAAATATGAAAAATATTGAGATCAATATTGACAATAAAGCAGCTATATTCAACGCTAAAAATCAATCAATTAATCCAAAAACTAAACATATGGATATAAGAGTTCACTATATTAGAGAATTAATAAGAAATAATAAAATTAAATTAAAGTACATAAAGTCACAATACAATTTAGCTGATGGATTCACTAAATACTTGAATAATGTCCAAATGGATAACTTTAGGAATTCTATATTGACAAACATTGATGATTTAAATGATATACAAGGATAAATAATATATTGATAAGTATAATATTCAACAATATTATACTTAGGAGGAATGTCAGAAATAAAAAACTATTGAAATAATTATATTAATTCTTTGTATTATAAATTTTATATATAGCCAATAATCTACTATGAATAAATATTAAAAAATATAATTTGTATAAATAATTACATTTTTGTAATTTATTTTTTTATAACTTTTTTATCTTCTTCATAAAATAATAATAAAGTATATAATCAAAACATACTAATTCACTAATTCATCCCGTTAATATTTTTCGTGTCTTTTTGGATTTAAAAATTATTTATTATAATAAAATATTTAAAGACTTTATTTCAAAAATGAAATTTATTATTTATTTAATTATTTATTTAATTATTTATTTGTAAAAAAAAAATAATGGGGCAATTAATTAAAAATTTTTTAAGCCTCATTGAGAAACGCACAATTGCGAAACAATACACATTCTCTAAATATGAATATAATGAGGGTGGTGCGTTTTGGAATGTGACTTTAAATATTTTTACATAAATTTTCAATTCTGAATGTGGCTTATATTATATTTTATAAATTTTTAAATATGAATAAAATATATAAAACATTAAAATAAAATGGCACATATAATTTCTTAGTAAAAATAATTATTAAAAATATTTAAATTGTGATATATTTCAAAAGAATTGATGATTTACAAATATATTTAATTTGCCATATTCTGAAAATTTTTATTTATTTATTAATTTATTCATTTATTTATTTAATAATTTTATATACTTTTATTATTATATTCTTTATTTTTTTATCTATTTATTTATTAATTTATACATTTATTTATTTTAAATATAATTGTATTATAATTTTTTATGGCGTTATTAAAAAATTTTACAAGCCATTAAAAATAAATGGCGTATTGAAAATTTGTATTTTAAAAATTGGCGAAATGAACCGCATTCATAAATAAATAATTATAAAATAAATAATAAATAAATAAATCATTAATAAAATAAATAATTATAAAATAAATCATAAATAAATAAATCATTAATAAATAAATGACTAAATAAATAAATAAATAAGTAAATAAATAAATAAATAAATAAATAAATAAATTCATTTGAAGTAAAACGAAAACTTTAATATTTTTAATTTTTGGAAGTTGCTTAATACATATTCTTAAATAATTAACTTTTATTATTATTATTATTATTATTATTATTTAATTAATTTAATTTTATCCTAATAATTTAGAATAAGGATAAAATTATAATAAATAAAATTATACTTAATAATTTATAAATAGTATTTCTTCTTCCTGTAACGAGGTAAACTTTAATTTTTGATGTAAATAAATAAATACATAATAAATAAAAATAATAATAATAAAAAAAAAAAAAAAAAGAAAAGAAAAATTATAAAACTATTTTTTAATAATAACAATAATAATAATTAAAATTTAACTAAAATTTTATTAAATTATTTGAAAAATTTGAAAATGTATATATATTATATATATTATATATATAATTTTTATACTTTTCGTAAAGACTTAAAATCTATTACTTTTTTCTATGATTCTTAAGAATCGTTATATTAACTTTTTATTATAAATTATTTTTTTTTTACTTCATGATTTTTTATTCAATTTCGTTATTCATAGCTATATTTTAATTATTGATAATTATACAATTTTTCATTTATTATTATTATTATTATTATTATTATTATTATTATTTTATTAATATTTATATTATTTATTGCTAACTTTACATTATATATTATATCTTTATAATCATATGTAGTTACATATAATTATTATATACTATTATTATTAATGATTATTATTTATTATTTATTAATAATTATAGTTTTTATCTATTATAATTTAATTATTTAATTATTATTATTTAATTATTTATTTATTTATTTATTATTTAATAACATTTATACATTAAGTATTATTTATTATAATATTATTTTATTATGTATTATTTTATTTAGTATTATTTATTATTTATTTATTTTATTATAATTATTTTAAATTTATCATCTATTTGTAAATCGAAAAGTTTGTTATATAAAAATTTAAATTTAATCTTTTTTTTTTTTTTTTTTTTTTTTTTTTTCTCATAACGCCTTTAAAATTATTAAAATTTTTATTCTAAAAGTAAATAAATATAATAATTATTAAAGTATTTAATAATTTAAATATTTTTAATGGTAATAAGATTTTCTTTGTAAAAAAAAAAAAAAAAAAAAAAAAAATTGAAAAAAAAAATTAAATACATTAATCGAATTTTTAATTAAATTTATTTAATCATAAAACTTTTTTTTTTTTTTTTTAAACAAAAGTTTATTTTCAAACTGCTGTTATTTAATTTAAATATAACAAATAAAAAAACATTTTTGTAAAAAAAAAAAAAAAAAAAAAAAAAAAAAAAAAAAAAAAAAGTAAAAAATATATTTTTAATTAAAATGAAATAATAATAATAAAAATATATTTATATATATTTCATTTTTTTATTATATGTTTTATTATTATTATTATTATTATTATTTTTAATTCTAAACAGTTATTTTTTTTTTTTATTTTTTATTTTTTTTTTTTTTTTTCGATAGTTCATTTAATACTTTAGAAAATAATATATATATATATATATTTTCTTTATTTTAGATAGATAAAAAAAAAACTTATTTTTTCGAACAATATTGTTGTTTTAGTAAATAAAAGAACTTAAAAATCATAAAAAAAAAAAAAAAAGACCTTCAATAATTTTAATATATTTCATAATAGTAGTAACAATAATAAAAATAATCAATAATTTATAATACAAGAAGGATAATAAATTAATTTCAGCTCTATTAAATTAATAATAAAAAATCGAAAAATTTCAATAAAAAAGTTTATATATTATTTCATCTTTCCCATTTTTTTTTATATTTAATAATAATAATAATAAAAATATTATCATTATCGTTATTATTAGTATAATTATTATTATTCTGTCTGCTCTAAATCATTAAAAAAAATATGATATCATCATCATCATCTTTATCGTTTAATCAATCAAATGAAAAAAAGGAAGCCTTATTAAAAAGTATTTATTCATCAAGCACCCCAATAGAATTAATTCCACTAAATAATCAAACTGCGTATGGATATAGAGCAATTCCAAAATTAGTAATTTCATAAATTAAATAATATTTATTTAATATAATTTCAAAAGGAAAGATACTAATTGAAAAAAAAAAAAAAATGAATATTATATATTTCAATTTTTTTTTTTTTTTTTTTTGTTCTATTCTATATGTCATAAAAATATTGATAATAACAATGAATTACATTATCAATAGTGTTATGAATTGACTTCTACGGATGGAGAAAAAAGAGTAAAGTCTTTAGCACTTCTAGCTTCGGTGCTTCATAAACCAGAAATTGCTGCACAAGGATTTTCATTTAGTAATTAGTATATAATTTTTTTCTCTAAATCAATATATATATATATATATATATATTTATATATATTTATATATATTAATTTTATGTTAATATATATATTTTAATTAATTTTTATTTATTATATACATATTCTTTTGTTATAATTATATATATCTTTATATAAATATATAAAGATATCATAGAAATTTTATTATTAATAATAAAAGATGATTCACTTATTGAAAAACAATTGGCAACAAAATGTCTTTATATTT
Source organism: Neocallimastix lanati (nom. inval.) (assembly GCA_016946835.1). Lineage (NCBI taxonomy): Eukaryota > Fungi > Neocallimastigomycota > Neocallimastigomycetes > Neocallimastigales > Neocallimastigaceae > Neocallimastix > Neocallimastix lanati (nom. inval.). The sequence goes on from JACVTC010000145.1 coordinate 300,790, forward strand.
TAACTTCAACATTCATTGGTTCACACTCATTGGTAACAGAAAACACATTTTTAATATTAAAAGAAGAATTAAATGTTAACGATGTTGATACTCGAAAGAATCTGTATAATGCATTTAATAGAATATGCCAAAGAGATATTGATGGTATTAATTTTTAAATTTAATTCGTAGTTAGATGATATTAAAATATTATTATTAATTAAAATAAAATAAAATAAAATAAAACAACAACAACAACAACAGATACAAAAAATCAAGAAAAATTAATTTTTTTTTTTTTTTTTTTTTAATTTTATGATATTTAAATAATATTAACAATAAATACTATGACAATGCTAATAATAATAACAATGATAATAACAACAACAATAATAATAAATACTATGACAATATTAATAATAATAATAATAAATACTATGACAATACTAATACTAATAATAATGATAATAATGATAAAAAAAAATTATTAATTATATTTGGATGGATTAAAGCGGTCAATCTAATTTTTGAAACAAAATTATATCGAACATTTTTAGTGAAATTAAATTTAGAAACATACGAATTACAAAGTGTGATTTTAGATATATTATATCATTGTCTTTTGAGAGGTCGACCTCCTTTCGTACCGGATAAAGCTTTATTTTATAATTCATTAGAAAAATTTTCAGAATTTCTGGAACCTCATATACCTGCTCAGATAAAAGTTTTAGCTGAAAAATGTATTATGGTTCTATGGTAAAATATATAGATATATTTAATGACATTTATTAATAATTATATTAATTTAATATGATATATATATATATATTATTTTACTATTATATATTAAAAAAAATAATATATTTAAATTATTTTATATATTTTATTTAATAAAAAAAAAAAAAAAAAAAAAAATACAAATAAAAATAAAAATTACCTTTATTAAATAATTAAAATATGTACAACTGTTACGCTATAGTCATTACAGTACTGCTAAGATACGTGCCTATGAAATCAATTTAATTCCTAAATTGGTTAAATTATTAGCACATAGAAAAAGAGAAGTCAGAGCTCATTCAGCAGGAGCTTTAATGAAGTAAATATATATATATATATATATATATATATATTTTTTTTTTTTTTTTTTACAATATTAAATCGAATCTTTAATTATTTAATATATTTATAATAATAATATAAATTATTGGTAAATTTTATCATTAAATAATTAATATTATTTACAGTATAAGTATTGATAATGATGCAAAAAAATCAATAAGTAAAACAAATGCAGTTACTTATTTATTGAAGATGTTAAAAGATGAACATCAAGATTCTGTTTTATATAGTTTAAAGGTTAGTATTATTTATATGTATTTATCATTAAATATTTTTAATATTCAATTAAACATTTGAAATTATTATTTTTTAGGCATTAACATCGCTTTCAGAAGATTATCCAATAAGATATCAGTTGGGAAGCAAATTAAACGAAGTAATTATAATTTTGATAATTTTAATTAAAAATTAAAGTCTATTTAATAAATTCTATTTATATATAATATTACATTAATATATATATATATATTTATTAAACATATAATATTTTATTCTATATGTTTATTTATTTTTTATACGTACAAAAGTTTGAAGTTTTACTTAATCATCCGAATACTAATATTTCTAATGCTGCAAAAATAGCAATTGAAACAATTAAATGGAGGCCTTAATA
>JACVTC010000145.1:305000-307500 GCA_016946835.1 Neocallimastix lanati (nom. inval.)
ATAACATATGAAGATTCAACATGGTAAGGATACATAATAATAATTTGTTACTTTAATTTAAATATTGCTAAAATAAGTATTTCACCATTAATATTTGATGTATCTAAGATATCTCTTATAATATATGGTTTATTAAATATCGTTTATGGGATGAAAACCTTTCTCTTGAAGGGTGATGTTATACGATCATAATTTGTGTGAATATCTCTTATATATTGGGTTTTTACATCACTTTCTATTATATTTCCCTTGAATGTTTTGGGGGTATAAGACTATAAATTATTTTATATGGGATCTCTGACATATAATCTCCTCCATTATTGTTGTTAATATATCTATATCAGGTGTTCATATGAAAAAATATGAGTTAAAGATTATTATACTTTAAATAATATGCTTTGTGGTTTAATAAAATCCATTGTTTAATATATGTTTTACTTAAATCTTTGTAAATAATATATATTATTAGTTTGTGGTTTGTATGTATATTCATGAAGTGGAAGTTAGTTTATCACAGAGTAGATTCCTTTATGTATAAATATAGTACATTGTTAATAGTTTAGAGCATTATTTGTTAAAAAAAATATATCAAATTATAATTTCAATTAAGATTCTCTAGTATGAAGATATATAATTTGTTCTTATATATGATGAAACGTATTTTTCTCTATTATATTAATATTTTTATATTTTAAGAGTTGAATTTTACTCAAGATAATTTTCTTTTTTAAGTATTTTATTTTTTTTTAATTGCTTCTTCAATTTTTGTAAACATGATCATTTCAAATATTAAAAAACATGATCATTTCAAATATTCAATTAGTCGATCAGTTATACTAGTTTTCTTTAGGTTGATCTTAATGAGCAACTTTTATCATAATTTAAAATTCCAATTTATTTTTTCTTGACATAATATTGTGTCCTTCAAATAATTCTTTTACTAATAATCTTTTTAAGAGCTAGATGAAACTCTTAATCTGTTAAGAGTCAAGAAATTTAGTGTTTATGACTATGATAACTTTATTAATATTCTTCTATAAAAAAAAAAACTATTAATACTTTTATTTTATTAAAATGTCTTTATATTAATACATTGTGGCTTATACATTAATTAATTACAGTTTGCTACAATACATTTTAAAGTTTATTTATTGTATATTTCATATATTTCATAAAGTTTTAATATAAATATTGATTGCTTTCATATTTAAAAATTATAATACTATTTATAGTTTGATTATTATTGTTATTTTATAATAAATAAAGTTTTTGAAAATCTTTTTTTTTTTTTATTTTTTGGTTAAAATTTTCGGATTCAAATATTTATTTTAAATACTTATTTATATATATATAAATGTTAAATATATTAAATATATTAAAAAAAGAAATATAACTAAATAAATAAATAAATAAATAAATAAATAAATAAATAAATAAATAAATAAATAAATAAATAAATAAATAAATAAATAAATAAATAAATAAATAAATAAATAAATAAATAAATAAATAACTAAATAAATAAATAAATAACTAAATAAATAAATAAATAAATAAATAAATAACTAAATAAATAAATAAATAAATAAATAAATAAATAAATAACTAAATAAATAAATAAATAAATAACTAAATAAATAAATAAATAAATAAATAAATAAATAAATAAATAAATAAATAAATAAATAAATAAATAAATAAATAAATAAATAAATAAATAAATAAATAAATAAATAAATAAATAAATAAATAAATAAATAAATAAATAAATAAATAAATAAATAAATAAATAAATAAATAAATAAATATAAAAAATAAAAATAAATAAAAAAGAAAAAAATAAAATCAAAATAAACAAAACAATATCATTTATTATAATTTATTATTAATTATTATAAAATGTGAATCTCCAGTATAAATATAATTAGTAATACTGAAAATAATTTTCTTTTTCCTCTTTTTTTTTTTTTTTTTTATTAATTCTATATTAATTAGAATTTTTATTTATTTATTTAATTTTTTTTTTACTTATTTATTTATTTACTTATTTATATATTTATTTACTTATTTATTTATTTATTATTAATTAATTATTTATTTATTATTATTTATTTATTTATTATTAATTATTTTTAAATTTTTTTTTTACTGTTATGGTTTTATCACTTTATTTTTTTTTCATCCTATCGCTATTAATATTTTACTTATATCTATAGAGATAGAGAGATGCTTATATGTATTTTATTGTATATTATATGGTTACTTCATATTTTTTTTTTTTTTGTTTTTATGTTTTTTTTTTTTTTTTTTCTATTGCTTAAAACCGTTTTTCATAGTAAAACTTATTTCTTTTTAAACTTTAATAATTATTTTATATTATTAAATATTTAAAAAAAAAATTTTTTTTTATTAGTTTTATTTATATCTTGCCTTTTTTTTTTTTTGTTCTTTAAATATAGATATAAACTTTATTTAATAATAAAATGAATTTTTGTTGTTA
>JACVTC010000145.1:310000-315000 GCA_016946835.1 Neocallimastix lanati (nom. inval.)
TCTACTAAAGGAAAAGCCTAATAACGAATCGAAGCCAGAAATGTTACCACCAAAGTTAATTTTAAGACCTTTCTGGATAATGAGATTATTATCACGTAGTATGCTTGAAGGAGGCTATCTCACTCCAAGAGTCTATGTTCCCAGACAACTTTGGTATCAACGTGGGGTCAAGTATATTGCCATTGAAAGCAAACATCAGGCCTGTGTTAGTCTTATTCAACATCTTCAACGAATTAAAAATACCAGTATTGAAAATTCAAGTGATATGTATGAAGCTCTTAGTATTTTGGAATCTGAAATGAAATCAATTCAAACGGTACTTTCCAAGAAATTAAAATATATTGAAGAAATTATTGATATAGGACCTGTTATTAGTTTAGATAAAAAGGTAAACATGTCTCTTCTCTGGAAGTATGGATTTGAATTAAATTTAATGCGTGAAATTCCATATGAGAATGATATCACTAGAAGTGCTGTCGCCTCAAAAAGTGCAGTAGATAGTGGAATTGGAAATGCAAATGCAAATGGAAATGGAAATGATCCATTTTTTTCTTCTAATTTTCATTTCCATGGTGATGACTATAGTCATAACTATTCAAATGAATTTAATAGTGCCATTAGTATAAAATCAAATCCTAGTTATTCTATGCCTAATGATGACTTAATTAAATCAACTAGGAGTATTACTGATTTAACTAATGGTAGAATTGAAGAGGAACTCTTTCCAATAAAAGGACCAGGATCCTATAGTGTCTTATCCATCTCCATTAATTCTAATGTCACCTCTTCTTCTAAATTAGCTCATACGAAAAGTCGTCTCTCTCGTAGTATGGATAAATTATCCTATAAAAAGGGAGAAAAAATTGATGATATTTCAGGATATATCGATGTACTTATAATTCTATTTAATGAAGCCCAATTTTTTGTTGATTGGATTAATTATATTGAAGCAAAGGGTAAAGCTAATCCCAATGAATTACAATATTTGCATATTCATAATCAATTAGGACGTATTTCTTTTTTCTTTGGACGTGTCATATGTACTTTTGTATTAAAAGATTTTGAAATGCTCTTAGATCGTTATCTCTATAAACTAAGACAAAATATATTTTATTAAAGGAAAGAAAAAATAATTAAAAATAACCAACAAGCCAACAAATGTTAGAAAAAAAAAAAAAGGAAACAATAATAATAAAAGATAAAAAAAAAACAAAAAAAAACAAAACAAAACAAAAAAAAAAAAGTATTAGAATAAATAAAAATTGAAAAGAAAAAATTAAAAAAAAAAAAAAAAAAAAAAAAAATTAAAAATTAAAAAAGTAAAATGTAAAAAAAGTAAAATATAAAAAAAAAAAAAAAAAAATTAGTAAAATAACAAATATCTATATTACATATAAGCAAACTATCAAATCTATTAATTAATTTGTAATTAAATATTATGTAAAGTTAAAATAAACAATCTATTAACTATTTAATTAAAATAAAAAATAAAAAAGTGTTTATAGTTATATAAAATTAAAATAATAAATTATTAATCTATCTTTATATTAGAAAAAAAAAAAAAAAAATATTTCAAGGTTCTTTATTTAATAGATATAAATTTACAGTTTACTTTATGATATTTTAATAAAAGGTATTTTTCATACAGTTATTTATACCAAGAACATCTTTAAACTTTGATATTCTTAGTTATATATATAAAAAAAAGTATATTAATAATTCTATTTAATTAATCGTTTTATTTATTTTATTTTATTTTATTTTTTTATTTCATTTTTTCCCCTTTTTATAAAATTTGTTCTAATTCCTATTATTATTATTTTATTATTATTATTATTTTATTTTATATTTTTATTTTTATTTTTATTTTTTACTTTTTTTATTAAAAAATTTAAATGTAGTCAAAAAAAAAAAAAAAAAAAAAAATACTTATACTATTGAAATTATTATCATTATAAATTATAATATTTTCTATCATATAAAAAGAAAATAATAAAAAATAAAACAAACAAACAAATAAAAAACTGTTCATTAAATAAAAAATATAAATTAAAAAATAATACAGTAGAAAAAAAAATATATATATATATTAATAAATAGATAAATAAACTAATTGTAATACAAGTTTTTTTTTTTTTTTTTTTTTTTTTTTTTTAATTATTAATATTATTTATTTTTAATATATTAGTAAATTTAATTATTTCAAAGATAATTTTATCTATCTATTAATTTATTTATATGTTTAATTATTCAATTATTCAATTATCTAACTATTAATATATTTGTAAATTTAATTATTTCAAAGATAAATTTATCTATATTTTTATTTATTTATACGTTTAATTATTTATAATATCAATGATTTTTAAATTAATTATTATAACTATTCATAATAAATAAAAACTTTTTTAATTTTTTTTTTTATAAAACTAAATATATTATAATAATATATATTTAAATGTATACATAAATGCATATTCATTAAAGTGCCTTTTGAACCTTGTTAATAAATAATAAATAGATAATAATAATAAAAAATAGAAATATTATAGATATAAATAAATACTTAAATATATATAAATTTTAATTTAACCAATAATTAAGGAATAAAATTTTATTTTATTTTTTTATTTTTTTTATTTTTTTTATTTTATTTTATTTTATTTTTTTTAGTTCTTATTCAAAAAAAAAAAAAATATTATAGAAAAAAAATGGTTAAGAAACGTTATAAGACTAAATTTCCAATTGTAAGTTTTTTTTTTTTTATTAATAATTATTAATAAATAAATAAATAAATATAAATATATTTTTAATATATATATTTTAAAAAAAAAAAAAAAAGTAAAAGGGCGTAAAAAAAAAAAAAAAAAAAAAAAAAAAAAAAAGAGAAAAATACATATTTAAAATAAAATTTTTTTTAAAAATAAAATGTTTTATTATTATTTTTTTTATATTATTATAATTGAAATACTATAATAATAAGAATATATTTATTATATTTATTATATAAGTAAAAAAAAAAAAAAAAAATTTTTTATATAAAAATATAAATAAACCACAATGGAACCAAAAAAAAAAAAATAAAAAAAAATTATTAAAAAATATAAAATATATTAAAAAAAATATATATATATATTAATATATACAAAAATATATTAAAAAAAATAACACAATAGAAAGAACAGAAAGAAAAAAAAAATTATAAATGATGAAGAAACGTAATAGAACTAAATTCCCAGTAGTAAATATTAATTTTAGATATAAAGACTTAAAAAAAAATTAATATATTAATATAAAGGAAATAATTTTGATTTTTATTGTTATACTTTATAAATAAAATAATTAATTAATAATAAAAAAAAAAAAATTAAATGAGAAAGAAAAATTTAATATTCATCAAATTAAAAAAAAATATAATTATATTATTTATTATAATAATAAAAGTTATAAAATGAATATAGAATAAATAATTAAATGAAACAAAGAAAATTACAAATATACTATTTAATAATTATTTCTTTCTTTTATTATAATTAATAATGTTATTATTATTACACTTTTAATATTAAAATACTTTAAAGAAAAAAATGTTATTAATATAATCACTATAATCAATATAGTTATATTAATATATATATATATTTTTTGCTTGTTTGTAAAAAATTCATATAAAGATTGATGAGATTTTTTTATCAAGTAATTTAAATGGGAATAACTAATAATACTATTTTATTTTTATATATTTATATATATATATATTCATTAGGCACGTATAAAGAAAATTATGAGACTGGATGAAGAAGTTGGAAAAGTAGCTCAAGTTACACCAGTTTTAATATGTTAGTTTTAAACTTTTTTTATTTTTTATTTAAAAAATTAGAAAATTTTAAAAGTATTAAAATAAAAAACAATAACATATAATACTTTTTAATAAACTAAAATTATGTTTAACATTTAAAATTATGATTATATTATCATAAATTTTTTATATTCATATTTGGATAAATAATTAATGGATGAATCTTTTTTTCTTTTAAATAAAATTAAAAATTAATTTTTCGAATATAATATATATATAAATAGCAAAATCCTTAGAATTATTTATGCAATCATTAATAGATGAAACATGTAAAGAAACAAGAAATAGAGGTGCAAAGAAGATGTCTGTCTCACATTTGTACGTATTTTTTTTTTTTTTTTTAATATGTTTAATTAAAAAAAAATAAAATTATAGATTATATATAATATATATTTAAATAATTTTACATTTATTAATTACTTTTTTTTTTAATTATTTTTAAATCATAAATTATTATATATATTATTATATATATATTTTTATTATTTAATTAAAATATTCATGTTATGAAATATTATTTATTATATAATAATTAATCAACATCATTTTAAAATAATGATCATTATATTTTTTTTTTCAAATATTCATTAATTATATGGAATAATAATTTTTTTAATTTTTATTTATTTGTTTAATTATTTAATTAATTAATTATTTATTTATTAATTAATTTATTATCATGATCATTATTATTATTATTATTATTATTTTTTATTATATTTTATTTTTTATTTTTTTATTTTTTATTTAATTAGAAAACGTTGTATAATGAATACAGAAAAATTTGATTTTCTTAAAGATATTGTTTCTAGCATTCCAGATCCAGTAGAAACTATGGATTCAGCTGAAGCAGGAAAAGCCACTTCTACTAAAGGTGATAAAGAATCAAAACCAAAAGTAACTCGTGGAAAGAAAAAGTACGTATGATGAAAAAAAGATATATAAATGATTATCTTAATAATCCTATTTAATCATTATTATATATCAAATTAATTAATTAAAATTTATAATTAATTTTGTATATAATATGTATCAAATATATAAATATATCGAATATATAAAATAAAGTTTTAATTTTTTATTATTAATTTAATTTTATTATGTTTTATTTTATTATATATATATATATATATTTTAACAC
>JACVTC010000145.1:327500-330000 GCA_016946835.1 Neocallimastix lanati (nom. inval.)
ATATTAAATTATTATAAACCTTATTTAATAATAAAATAGGATTGTACTTTATTAAAAAAAAATTTTTTTTTTTTTTAATTGATATGATTTTCAAATATTTTTTTTTTTTTTTTTTTTTTTTTTATTTTTTTAATTAATATAAAGTTCTTTTATTCTTTTATTCTTTTCTTTTTTTTCCTTTTTTTTTTTTTATTTTTTTTTTAAGCTTTAAATAAAATATAATTTTAAAATTAAGTAAATATGATTAAAAATAAAAAACATTAAATAAAAGAAAAAGAAAAAAAAAAATAATTAATTAATTATAACTTCAATATTAACATAATAGTAATTGTATTTTAACAATAAAATAAAAAAAAAGTATATAATTAAAAAAAAAAAAAAAAAAAAAAAAGAAGAAAGAAAATTGAAATTTATATAATAATATATATTTCAATTTTGTTTCAATATATTTATTACAATAATAAAAATTTTATTCTTTTATTTCTTTTTTTTTTCTTTTTTCTTTTTTTTTAAAAAAAAGGAATTAAACTATTATTTCAAATACACGTCATAATTCAATAATAATATATATACCACTTCTATTTTCAAATGTTAATTAATTGAATCAAATTAAAAGGAAAGAAAATTGGGAAATTTAAAGTAGATTTCTTTATAAAAAAAAATTGAATTGGATTATTAAAACGAAAAGAAAAGAAAATAATAATAAAAAAAGCATAGTTATATGCATATATAAAAATACTATCGAAATTTGTATTATAATTAATTTATTATTTTTTTAATAGATAACAATACTATATATATATATATATTTTACTGTAAAATTATAGCTTTTTTTTTTTTTTTTTTTTTTTTTCTTATAAAAAGTAAAATATTAACAAGACCAAATCAAATAAAACAAAATTGGTAAAAGTAAAAAAAAAATATATATATATATATAATAACTAAAGAAATGTCTTATATATATAAAGAATAAAACATAATTTTTTTTTTTTTTTAATATTTTATTTTTTATTTATTATTTTTTTTTATAAAAAAAAGTACATTTCTATCAATATAACTAAACAATATTATATATATACATTAAAAAAAAAAAAAAAAAAAAATTATTTTCTCTAAAATATATATATATATTTATTTTTATATATGAAATTTAATTTAATAATTTAAAAAAGAATTAGACAAATAATAATAAACGATAAAGTAATATTATATATTATTTAAAAAAAAAAGTACATATATATAATATTTTCAAATACCCAACCATTTTATATATGTAACTTTTTTTTTTTTTTTATTTTTTTTCGTTATTATTTTTGGATTTCTTTTCTACAATAAAAGGTTCAATAATAATAATAATAATAATAATAAAAAAAAAAAAAAAGATATAATTAAATAAAATTAATTAATTTCTATAAAAAAAAAAAAACAATTTCAATCAAATAGTAATTAATAAAAAAAAAAAAAAAAAAATAAATAAAATATGGATCCTTCAATATTAACAACAAAAGTTAGTCTCAATGGACCAAATCTTAAAAGGGTATCAAAAAGTGAAATGGAGGAACTACTAGTAAAAAAATTAATATTTATTGTATTAGTACTATCGGAAACAATATATTTTATATTTGCAATGAAATGTATCGTTCGATTTAAAAAAACAAAAGAATGGAAATTTCTATTTCCTCTAGTGGCGTCGGTGTTTGCCCTAATGAATAATTTAAATGATATCGTTTTTGTCATACTGGCACCCAATATAGCCTTAGTTAACTGTAATGATACGTTTATCAAGATATCTAGAGTGACAGGATTATTTAATTGGACACCAATATCTTTTCTCCAATTTATACGGCTTTATCAACTTACCCGTGGATACTATACACCCTATTGGCATCGTATTATTACCATAGGGTCATTTACCCTCAGTATCATTTATAGTATCTGTTACTACTACACTTTTTTTGGATTTCGTGGTACAAAAAGTCGAGTTTTAGGATGTGTAATATATAATGTTCACTCGGGTTATCTAGTTGAAATATCAGATATATTAGATTCAGGGTTTTCTCTATTTGTTATCATTGCCTCCATTCGAAAGGCGCTCCTCAACCTCAAACAATATAAATTACGTCATCAAAAATTGAAGGCCTTAAAGGATGAAAGTATTTTGATGTTTATTATTCTTACCGTTTCAAAAATTGGAATTTATTCCGTTATTATTTCCTTTAGTCATAAACCTGGAGGTGATATTTTTTTTGATACCTTATCCGTTATTGTCATTGCTTGTTCCTATAGAATTGTCAACTTTAAACCTAAATTAAATGTAAGTTTTTTTTTTACTATTATTATTATTATTATTATTATTATTATTATTATTATTATTATTATTGTATAGTATGAATATATATTATTTTAGGTATATCTATCCATTATTTTTTTATATATATACAAAAAAAAAAAAAAAAAAAAAAAAAAAAAGATTTAACCTATATTATTCAATTTATAAATT